>CATIWJ010009540.1:0-19838 GCA_949640765.1 Croton laevigatus | reverse complement strand
AACTGTCCAAAAGATTGGGGTATCCCTTCTACTAATGAATTGTAACTGAGATCAAGGCTTTCTAGCGATCTTAAATTTCCAACCTCTGAAGGAATGATATCTGATATTTTATTTTTGCTGAGATTTAAGAACAACAATCTTGAGCAATCACCAAGTTGTTTGGGAATTGATCCAGTTAAATTGTTTGCAGCCAAATTAAGAAGCTCAAGAGCACCGAACATTCCAATTTCTGTTGGAATGTCACCGGAAAGATTGTTGTTGTCGATTAAAAGTTCAAACAATTGCAACTTTCCCAATTCCCTTGGAATTTTCCCTACCAGTTGGTTGGATGACAGATCAAGGCGATGCAATTTGGTTGCCTTACAGAGTTCAGATGGAATAGTGCTGGAGATACTATTTTTAGAGACTCTCAAAGTTGATAGATTATGAAAATCTTCCCACTTCCATAAAAGTTCCCCATAGAATTTGTTTTCACTTATATCTAAATAGTATAAGTGTGGATATGACCCAAAAACTCGAGAAATATTTCCAGAAAGTTTGTTTCTTTGAAGGTGGAGTCTTAATAAACTGCTACAATTTCTGAGGCTTTTTGGGATAGGACCAGAAAAATGGTTTCCAAATGCGGCAAGATGTTGGAGTCTTCCACCAGCACATATGCCATCTGGTAGATGACCACTCAACTTATTTTCATATATTTCTAATTCTTCTAATAGAGTAAAGTTGTCCACACCTAAAGGAAGAGATCCTAGAAACTGGTTGCTATTTAAATAAAGTTTCGATAATTTTATCAAGTTTCCAACTTCATAAGGAATTGAACCAGAAAGTTGGTTTGAGCCAAGATGAAGCGTTGATAGGTTTGTCAAGTTTGTTACAGAAGTTGGGATTGCACCTGTGAGATGATTGTCTAACAACTCCAAGTGAACAATAGACCTCAACATTCCAACTTCCTGTGGGATGGAGCCAGAAAGTTGGTTAGTATAGAGATGAAGCGTTGATACTTTTGTCAAGTTTCCTATAGAAGTTGGGATTGCACCGGTGAGATAATTATCTGACAAATCCAAATCAACAACAGACCTCAACATTCCAAGTTCTTGTGGTATGGAGCCAGAAAGCTGGTTAGAATAGAGGTAAAGCTTCCATATTTCTGTCAAGTTTCCTATTGAAGTTGGAATTGCACCAGTGAGATGATTATTTGCCAACTCCAAATCAACAATAGACCTCAACATTCCAACTTCCTGTGGTATGGAGCCAGAAAATTGGTTGGTATAAAGATAAAGCGTTGATACTTTTGTCAAGTTTCCTACAGAAGTTGGGATTGCACCAGTGAGATGATTATTTGACAAATCCAAATCAACAACAGACCTCAACATTCCAACTTCCTGAGGTATGGAGCCAGAAACTTGGTTGGAGCCAAGATAAAGTTCTGATAACTTTGTCAAATTTCCAATAGAGATCGGGATTGAACCGGAGAGATTATTATATGACAATGAAAGGACAGTGAGGAAAGTCAAAGTTCCAAGCTGTTCAGGAATAGGACCAGAGAATTGATTTCCATAAAGATAAAGAAATGATAGCTTTGTCAAGTTTGCAATCGAAGCAGGGACAAAACTAGAAAGAATATTGTTTGACAAATTAAGATAAGTGATGGATCTCAAGTGTCCAACTTCATAAGGAATTGAACCAGAGATACTATTGATGGATAGATCAAGGACACCGAGTTTGGTGAGATTACCAATGTGTGAAGGAATGCTCCCGTAAAGTGAGTTGTTGGCAAGGTTAATGTAAACAAGATTCGGAAGCATAATAAAGTTGAGATTTTCAAGTGTGCCTTTCAAACCAGAATCTGAAATCCTTATGGCAGAAACAGATTTATCTTTACGGCAGTGAATACCAAACGCAGAACATGGAGTAGAATTGGAAGCAGACCAAGAAGACAGGACAGATTGGCTATGATTATCAAGGCTAGCCTTCCATCTTAGAAGAGCATCAATCTCGGATTGAACAGCAGCAGCAGTGGAAACAAAAGAAAATATAAGAATAATAACAGTAAGGGAGCAAAAGGAAGAAGACATCGCTAAATTATAAGGGAGGTTTGTTTGGGTTTTTAGTTGACGATTTTGAGACTGAAATGATAATAAGGTATTTATAGAACAGAACGAAGAAAAGAATCAATGAGATGTAGGGTATAAAACTTCAGAAAGCGACTTTTACCCTCTCAGATCCCTTACAAAACGAAAATACTTTTCTCGGACGGGCCATTGAATTTACCCTTAGATGTTGTGGAATATTACTATACATGCCATTGAGTTGAGTGAATGGTCAGTGATTGTATCACGTGATACAGTAGTTTTGGTTTATGATTTCGATATTTTGAGATTATATCATAAGATATGAGAAAATGAGTTGGATTAAAAAAAAAATTTATAAACTCACATACCATAAATTTGAATTCAGCCTATTGGTGATAATTTTTTTGGAGAAAATGATGATAGTTTAATTAAAGAAAGCTATTATTATTAAGTGGATAAATTTAATAATAATAATATAGATGGGAAAGTTTGGGTCAAGACAAAGTGCGTGTTACTATTTTAAAAATTAATGAATCAAATTGATAATTTTTTTCAAGTAAAAGACCATAATATTTTTTGTTACAGAATAAATTGATCCAATACCCAGACCAGAAGTTTAAAAAATATTTAAGTGATCATTCGTACTCTAAATAATACCATTATAGTTCAAAAATATTATACCAGTACTGTAAATAATACCATTTGTTATTTAAGAAAACAAACTCATTCCTACTTTTAATTATTTATAAATAAAGTTTATTTAAATATGCAGGTCAATGGAAAACCAAATCAGAAAAAATAAATTTAATTTTTAAATTATTTTATATTATTTGACATTGCATCTTTTGAAATTGGAATAATAAATTTTAGAAAATTTTTTGCACAAATGAAAATTTTAGAAAGTGGATGTGGAAATACAAAACACATTTTTTGCCACAGCCGGCATACTTGTATCACAATTATTATTATTATTATTTATAGAAATATTAATGAAAATTAAATTAAATTTTTTAACTATTGGAGTAAATATTAATATCAAAGTGTTGTTGTCATAATAATAATAATAATAATGATAATAATAATAATATTATTATTATTATTATTATTATTATTATTATTATTATTATTATTGTAGAAATATTAATAAAAATTAAATTAAATTTCTTAGCTATTGGAGTAAATATTAATCAAAAAGTTGTTGTCATGTTTAGACAGTATTGCTTAACGGGTCTTCTACGGCAAAATTACTTTGCAATATGAATTAATATATGTGAAACTCGAAATGATAGGAAACTTTTTTTTTTTTTAAATACACTATTGGAGACTTAACAGTTTAATATGTTATAAAATTTTTATTAAATTAAAAAAAAAAGATTTTCATTAATGAATTTAAATATTGGATATGAATCCATTAAAAAATGAAATTGAAAATAATTGCAATGGTGGTAAGAACAGTTCAAACTAGAAAGGTCAAAATCGATGGGATTCAAAAAGACAGGGAAAATATTACTTGAAAAATAGAATTTTTTAGCCTCTAATGCCTAAAATGATGAACAAGATGACTCTAATAATCCCCACTACATGTGGTGGTGCAAAAGTGGAAATAGGATTTAGCCTCATCTCCTCAATAATGGAATCCATAAATTGTTGATAAATAAATTTAATTTTGTATTATTTGACATTGCATCTTTTGAAATTGGGGAGGGTGATTCGAACCTTAATCTATCACTAGGATAATGAATGCACTTATCACTAGGCTATGTCTTGGCGTGCTATTCGACATTAAATCATTTTTTGCACGATTTAAAATTTTAGAAAATGGATGTAAAAATACAAAACAATTCTTGCCATAGCTAGCATACTTGTATCGCAATAATAATAATAATAATAATAATAATAATAATATTATTATTATTATTATTATTACAAAGTGAAGAACACAGTCATGGATCGAGAAAAGAAGAAGAATAGTATATTAATCTGTTTGTCTCTTTGTTTATATACAAGGACTTGGTAAAATAACCTAACAAGAAAATAAATAAAAGGTCTATATGTAAAAGTAATTTTACAAAACCACCCTTCTCTTTATACTCCCCTCAAGTTGAATGTAAATATTTTGAATGTTCAATTTGCCTACTGAGTAGGATGTAAGGCTTTTGTAAACAAATTTGCTAATTGCTATGTGGTTTTCAAGTAAACATGTTTCAAGATGCCATTAAAAATTCTCTCTAATAAAATGGCAATCAATTTCAATATGTTTAGTTCTTTCATGAAGAGCTGGATTCTTTGCTATCTAGATAACAGATATAATTTCAGAAAATAGAGAAATAGGTTGAGGTTATGTAACCTGAAAATTTTTTAGTAGAGCCTGAAGCCATAAAATTTTAGAATTGACAAGTGACATGGATCTATACTATGCTTCTTCAAACTTCTAGAGACTGTAGATTATTTCTTTGATTTCAAACTGATTGAGGACTGCCCTAGAAAAACATAAAGTCAAGTTAAAGATCTTCTCTTTCTACTCAAAAGGCCTAATCATTATTACTATAGGCTTTTAATTCCAATTATGAACCTGCTGAAAAGAACAAACCTTGATCGGGAGAAGTTTTAAGATATTTGAGTATCTTAAAAGCTGCCTAAAGATGTAAATCAGTAGGCTTATCCATAAATTATGACAACATGTGAACACCATAAGCAATATCTGGTCTAGTTAATGTTAAATACGTTAACTTACCAACCAGCTGCCTATAAGCATGAACATCTTCAAGCAAATTGTCATCCAAATGCATAAACTTCACATTAACTTCTATAGGAATTGAACTTGGTTTACAACCCATTAAATCATGATCTTTTAGCATTTTTAAAACAAACTTTCTTTGACAAACTGAAATCCCTTTCTCTGGCCTAGCAACATCAAGTCCTATGAAATACTTCAAGATGTTCAAATCTTTAAGTTTAAAATGGGAACTTAAAGTCTATTTTACTTGATTTACTAAAACTTGGCTAGAACTTCCAATTATAATGTCATCCACATACACTAAGTGTGCAATAAACTCGCTGCCAATAACTTTTGTAAACAAAGAATAGTCAAATTTTGACTGAACAAAACCATTACTAATCAGAGCTTCTGTGAATTTTAAATTTCACTGCCTTAAAGCTTGTTTTAGACTATATAAAGACGTTTTGAGCTTACAAAGAAGATGATTATTCCTCTTATAACTATCATGCTCCCCAGAGGTTTATATCCCATAGACAAAGCCATTTAGATATCTTCATTCAAATCCTCATTCAAAAAAAGCATTATTGATTTCTAATTGACACAAATACCATCCATGAATAGCATCAAGAGTAAGAAAAACCCTGACTGATGTATGCTTGACAACAGGGCAGAAAGTTTTTTGAAAATCAAAACCAGGCTTTTGAGTGTAACACTTAGCTATTGACCTAGCTTTGTACCTTTCTACTAACCCATCCAAGTTGAATTTAACCCTGTATTGAATTTAACCCTGTATTGAATTTAACCTTATGCACCCATCTACAACCTACTGGTTTGTAGAAAAAAAACTTCTCAAGTTTTGTTTTCCTCTAAGGCTTTAATTTCAGAAGCCATAGCATCTTGCCAATGAGGATACCTAGTTCCCTGCTAATAATGAGCTAGTTCAAAAGTACTAGAGACACTAAAGAAAAGGATTTGAAAGAAGGTGAAAAGTTATTGATAAGAAATGTAATCTTAAATTTGGATAAGTAGAATAAGCAATAGAAGAATTAGAGATAGGAAGATTAATTTCATAATCATAAAGGTAAGCATGTAATGAAGTATTTTTTGAACTTTTTTTGACAATAGGTGGAGAAGGAATAGGTTTTGAGAAAGAATTATTAAGTGATGGAAGAACAAAATTATCACAAAACAGTAAATAATTATCAAAAGAAACATTAGAAGGTAAAGATGACAAAGTACGTAACACTAGAGAATTACTGTTATCATTGGAATGGATAGTAGTATAATCAAGAAGAAAAGGAAAAAAATTTTCATGAAACACAACATCTCTAAACACAAGACACTGCTTTTACTCTAAATCATACACGAGATACCTTTCAGTGCTGAAAGGATAACCAAGAAAAATACAATTCCTACTCCTAGAATCAAATTTTGATATAGAACAAATCATGTTTGAGGCATAACAAAGATAGCCAAAAGCTTTAAGATGAGAGTAGGAAGGAAGAACATTGTATAAAAGTTCAAAAGGAGATTTATTTTGATATTTGGCCATAGGAATTTTGTTAATCAAATATGTGGTAGCTAGGACTGTAAAACCCCAAAACCTAATTGGTACTTTTGAATGAAATAGTAATGCGCTAGTAGCATTAAAAATATGCTGATGTTTCCTCCCCACTACCCCATTTTGCTATGGAGTATAAATACAACTAGTCTGATGTATTATACTAGAAGAAGAAAAGAAAGATTTTATAAGGAATTTAGTCCTATTATCTATCCTTATTATCTTAATATTTGTTGAAAATTGTGTTTGAATCATTTGGCAAACTATAGGACTAAGAATGAAACTTTATACTTATGTATACTAAGAAAAAGCCACAGGGATTTTGTATAATCATCAATAATGGTTAAAAAAATGATTGCCATCAAAATCTGCTTAAGCATAGGGCCCCAAACATCTATATGTATAGTTTCAAAAGGCTTTGTACTATTACATACATGTTGTGGAAAATAAAGCCTTTTTTGTTTAGCTTTAGGACAAGTGTCACAAGGAACATTATTGATTGGAATTGAAAAGGATAACAAAGATTTTAGACAGTTTAACCTATCATTACTAGGATGTCCTAGCTTATGATGCCAAATATCAAAAGAAATAAAATTGTATAATCTTGAAGATATAGAATTGCAAGAAGAAGAAATTGCAATATCTGAAAGCATGACAAACAAATCTTGCCTTAGTTTAGCTAATCCAATCATTTTTCATAAGAAAAGGTCCTAGATGAAACAAGATTGAGCAAATATATGAAATAGACTAAAATTGTTAAAAACAACCTAGAAACAGAAAGAAGGGTGAATGTAAATGATAGAATAAGAAGCATATTATGCAACATTAAAATAGAACATAACTTGATTGAACTTATAGCAGTTACTAAAGAAGTTTTGTATGAACTTGAATTGTATTTCATAGTGAATGTATACAGCATATTTATACAGCAAGCATATGATATTGATTATTTCCCAAGATTTCAGTAGATATAAATACATATTTACAGCAATCAAATTCCTAATTTAGTGCTCTATCAAAGCTAAATCAGATTCCTAATTTAGTGCTCTATCATGCCCCCCGCCAGCGTAAGGGTCCAGGTAGGACGCTTAGCTTGGTACAATGTTACTAGTGGAGTTTACAAGCTAAGGGCTTTGTTAATGAATCTGCAAGCTGATCAGAGGTGTGAACATGAGTGATGCGAATTAACTTCTTGGCTACTTGCTCACGAACAAAATAGAAATCAATGGTGATATGCTTCATTCGGGAGTGAAAGACAGGATTGGAACAAAGATATGTAGCACCAATGTTATCACAATAGATTGTAGGCAAGGATGAGAGAGATATACCAAGTTTGCCAAGAAGGTTGGTAACCCAATTTACTTCAACAGTAGTAGAGGCAATCGTTCAATATTCAGCTTCGGTAAATGATCGGGCAATGGTGTTTTGCTTTTTAGAACTCCAACTAATAGGATTGGAGCCTAAAAATACAATATAGGTAGAGGTTGAATGGCGAGTGTTAGCATCTCCTGCCCAATCAGCATCGGCAAAAGCATGCAGAGAGAAGGAAGAACGAGTAGGTAGGAATAAACCATAATGAACAGTACCTTTCAAGTATCGAAGAATGCGTTTGGCGGCACTCCAGTTGGAGGAAGATAGGCAATGCATAAATTGCACAAGTTTGTTAACAGCAAAACTAACATCGAGCCGAGTAAGAGACAAATATTGAAGGGAACCAATAACTTGACGGTACTCTATTACATCATGACTGGGAGATCCATCATTAAGTTTGAGGATTTCATTGGAGGATAATGGGGTGATAACTTCTTTTGCCTCATGAATGTTTGTTTTATTAAGGAGATCAAGTATGTACTTTTTTTTTTAGACAATAACAGCCCACTCGGAGTTTTAGTAGCTTCAACACCCAAGAAGTAGCTAAAAGAGCCAAGATCTTTCAAAGAGAATATGTAGGCCATTATTTTTGTAAATTGCTGAATTGCAAAAGAGTCACTACTAGTGAGGAATATATCATCGACATATACAAGGAGATACATAATATGCTCAGTGGTGCAACGAATGAATAAAGAACTATCACTTCTGGAATGAGTGAAGCTCAGTATACCAAGCACGAAGAGCTTGTCGAAGTCCGTAGAGAGCCTTATGTATTTTGCACACATAACTAGGGTACTCAGGATTGACAAACCCTTGTCGTTACTGCATAAAAACATGGTCAGATAAAGTACCTTGCGAGAAGGTATTATTAACATCCAACTGATTCAAAATCCAACTATGAGATATAGCTAGGATCAGGACAAGGCGAATGGTGGCTGGTTTAACAACTGGGCTAAAAGTTTCTGTGAAATCAAGGCCTGGTCATTGGTGAAATCTTTTGGCTACAAGTCATGCCTTGTAACGGGCAATTGATCCATCTGGGTTTCTTTTGATTCTATAAACCCATTTACAGCTGACCATATTTTGGGTAGGTGAATAAGGAACCAAGGACCAAGTTTTATTTTGGTGAAGTGCTAAAATTTCTTCTTTCATAGCAGCATGCCATTGGGAGTGTTTATTTGCTTGAGTAAATGAGGTAGGTTCCATTTGAGGAGATGAGTTTATAGTAGTGCTGGTATTTAAATTGAAGGGAATTTTTTGTTTGTGAATATTATTTTATGCTCGTGTGACCATACGACGAGGCTGTAGGGATACAGAGGGAGATGGGGATATGTTATTTGAAGAAGAATTACTTACCTGATCAAGAGAAGAGGTAGCAGACACACTTGGAGCAAAGGTAGGAGTAGGAGCTTTTTGGCTGAAAAGAGAATTTGAGGCAGTAACAGTAGGAGAATTCTGCGTTGGTTATGCTGGATTGGAGACAATGATAGTAGGAGATATTTTTGGCAGAGTTGTTGAATTGGGTGACATATTGGATTTTGTTGGGCTTTCCCGAGATGGGCCTGTAAATATGGAAAGAAGCTTGGAAAAAGATGGATTAGTAGCAGATATTGTAAAACATGATTTCTTTTTATAAGGAAAGAAGTTTTCAAAGAATAATACATGTCTTGAAATAAAGATTTTATTTAAGTTTGGATCAAGACATATAAAAGCATGATGAGTAAGTGAAAAACCAAGGTAGAAGCATGGTCGAAATCGGGGTTCAAGTTTATGTGTGTTGTATGGATGAAGCCATGGATAGTAAAGACACCCAAAGACATGCAGCAAAGTGTATTTTGGTTGATGGCCAAAGAGCTTAAGATAAGGTGTATCATTTTTTAGAACTGGGGTTGGCATACGGTTGATCAGGTAGGTGGTTGTTTGAAAGGCATAAGGCCAAAACCGTACAGGGAGAGAAGCATCATAAAGAAAGGTAAGGCCGGTTTCAACAATATGACGGTGTTTTCGTTCGGCTGAACCAACATACTCTGTAGTGTATGGTGGAGAAGTAAGATGTTGAATGCCATGTTTAGCAAGAACATAAGACAAAGCTTGATACTCTCCTCCACCATCTGTGTAAACAGTTTGGATTAAAGTTTGAAAGAAGTTTTCCACCAGTGTTTTGAATTTGTCAAAAATACTACACACTTCAGATTTTAACTTAATAGTATATAACCAAGTATATTTTGTGTAGTAATCAACAAATATAACATAATACTTGAAATTGCCAAAAAAAGTAACGGGAGCAGGACCCCATACATTAGAATATAGAATTTGAAGAGGTCTATCACAAATAATAGAAGAAGTTTGAAATGACAATTTATGACTTTTGTTACATATACAAGAATTACAAATGTTGTTGATATTATTATTAACATCTGAAATTGAAATTTTATTTCTATCAAGGATTTTCTTTTGAATGGGCAAAGATGGGTGACCGAACCTTTGATGCCGAAGGTTAAATGTTGATGCAATAGAGAGTGAAGGTGATGAGGAATGAAGTTGTGATGGGGAGTTTGAAGATGGCCATTCATACAAGTTGTTCCTACTCCGACCTCGAGCCAAGAATGCCCTTGTTCTCAAATCCTTCATAAGAAAGTAGTTAGGAAAGAATTCAACAGAGGTATGATTTTGTTTGCAGAATTGAGAAACTGAAATAAGGTTTTTCTTTAACAAAGGTTCACATAAAACATGATCAAGTGTAAATGAAGTGACAGATGAATCCATAGTAGAACAACTAGTATAAGAGATAGGAATGGCATTACCATTACCAACTACAATATCCTCATCTCCAAGGTAATCGGAATGCATGGATAAGTTTTGAAGATCTGAAGTCATATGGTGTGTGGCTCATGAATCCATTACCCAATTATTGTTGGACTAACTTGAATTTCCATCAGTGTAATGAGCTTGTGGTCGACTAAAATTATTGGAGGGTCGTGCACGAGAGCGACATGTCTTAGCACAATTGGCAAATAATTATCGATTGACTCTGATAATGGTTTGTATTTCTAGATGGTAAGTAAGACTGAGAATTGAAGTTGAAACCAGTACCTTGTGAAGAAAATCCCTTGTTGGAAGTAATTCCTTGTCGAGATTGGTAGGAATTTGATGGGCATCCTGACTTTTAGCGTTGATAAAATTGATTTGGGTTTCCAAAATCGTCTGCATCCAAATTGGTTGAGGATTTGGATTCACAATGATTTCCTTGCCCATTTCTTCCTTTGTAGTTGTTATTTCGACGTTGAAAAATCTGGGCAGTGATTGGAGTTTCATCGTCCTTGGGCTGGTCACCATGATTTTGAATGATTTCCACATCTAGGAGTTTATCATAAAGGTCTTTGAATGATATCGGAGTATCACGGATCCGGACAGCAGCTGTCAATTCTTTAAACTCATCACCGAGTCCATTAAGGGTATGAGCAACGATTTTCGCATCACTCAAGTAATGACCAATAAGAGCAAGATCATCAATAATGTTTTTGACTTTGTTCATGTAGGTCGCAACTGTTTTGCCTTCCTTCTTATATGACATAAGAGATGATAAGAGAGAAAACTTCCGAGTATTGGAACGATTGGCATAACTATTTTCCAATTTATTCCATGCTTCAACAGAAGTCATGCAGTTATTTATAATAGGACTGATTGTGCTGTAAACAGTCGCTTGAACACCTAACAGCACCATTCTGTCTTAACGAAGCCAAAACAAATGAGTTTGATCGGTGTTGGGTGGGCAAGGCAAAGTACCGTCAATATAGCTGAGCAAACCATACCTAAAGAAGAGATTGGTCATCTGTGATTTCCATAATGCATAATTTCCTCCACCTTTTGATAGTTTGAAGGGGATCTGAGATGAGGCATTAAGAGAAATCAAATTGCCATTTGCGGGAATAATTGTTTTGGGTCATTGGGCTTGTAGAAGTGAGGGTTGTTGTGTTTTCTGAGGTTGCATCTGTGGGTGTAGATGATATTGGGTCGGCCATCTTAATAGCAATGACAGAAATTTAAAATTAGATCAGAATTAGAGGAGGATGAAAATTCTCTATTCTATGGACAGAGAAGGCTCTGATACCATAAAGAAGTTTTGTATGAACTTGAATTGTATTTCATAGTGAATGTGTATAGCATATTTATATGGCAAGCATATGATATTGGGACATTATTTCCCAATATTTTAGTAGATATAAATAAATATTTACAGCAATCAAATTCCTAATTTAGTGCTCTATCAGTTACTTGAACTCTATGATTATTTGGCAAAGAAATAAACGCATTCACCAAAGGAAGAGAATGAAGAAATAATGAACTAGTACAAATTATATTTTTAGTAGCCCCAGTATCTACAATCTAAGACATATCGCTCATGACCTAACCCGGAGCCCACGACCAGTGTGTAGTTAGATTAGAGTTTGACTGTACAAGCCTGTAAAATGATCCACCTAACTAGCATCAACTACTTATCCCTATATCCATTGGCCTAAAATGGTTATTTCAAGTTGACTAAGTAGTTAAGCAGTTTAACTTATATGTCATATCAAATTTTAATCAATGTCTGATGTGGGATCTTACAAACTGCCCCCCCCCCCACCTTTTGTACACAACGTCCTCGTTGTGACACACAAACATAAACTTCACTAGGTGATGCATTACACTTCCGACTGATGACTACATTTGATACCATTCTTGTCATAACCTAGCATGGGTCCACAACCGGGGTCCAGTTAAATTGGAGTATGGCTGTACAAGCATAAAAAATGATATATCTAACAAGCTTTCGTCAACTACATAGGTCCAAATCCACTGGCCTAAAATGGTTATCCCAAATTGACTAAGTAGTTAGATGATCTAACTTACATATCATATGAAATCTTAATCAATATCCAAGTGGGATCTTATAATATCCATAGGTGCTCTCATCATATCATGATATTTGTCAATATTTAAAGTGAAAAGAATAGAATGAATACATAATTAAAGTGAGCAGCAGCAGCAAAGGGACAAAAAAAATCGGTCGCATTAGAAATAGAAGACTAACCATTGTCTCCGAGCAAATTCATAAGCCTAAACACTTGTTCCTTATATAGATTTAGAGTAAAATTTATAACAGAAGTACTCCCAACAGCACTGATATCATGATGAATAATTCCTCAAGATTGAACTTCATTAGAATTAACACCATTAGAAACTTGATGACTGTTATTAGGATTATTATGGTGTTTATTCTTAGTAAACTTAAAACCTGTTGGATAACTAATATTTATGTAACATTTAGCTTTAATGTAACATAATTTCCTGTAATTATAACAAACAACATCATCTTTTGACTTCTTTTTGTTAACTGTCACAGCTGAAGCTTTGAGAAAAAGATAAAACATAATGAAAGAGACCTCTGATTCTCTTTATGAACAATCATATTGTTGACTTAATCAAGATTAGACACAAGAATCATGGGAAGAATCTGTGACCTTAATCCTTAAAAAGTTTTAATCAATCCATTAAGAAACTTAAAAGCTTGATCTCTCTACTGCAGATTGTAAACCATGGAAAACATCAATAATCTCTGTGTGGTTAATTTATTAAAAAATTAATGTGTACAGAAAAATACATACATATATATAGGAGGAGTCTTAAGGTAAATTATAATAAACTCCTTTATCTATGACTAACTTCTACACTCCCCCTTAAGTTGGTGTAAAGCAATCGATCATGCCTAACTTGTCAACCATGCTGCGAAACACCTTTCCTGACACTACCTTTGTAAGAACATCTGCCAACTAATCTACAAACTTCACATATGGACAATGAATAACATTTTGATCAATCTTCTCTTTAATAAAATGTCTATCTACCTCTACATGCTTAGTATGATTATGTTGGACCGAATTCTGTGCAATTTTGATCGCATCCTTATTGTGACAATAAAGACTCATTGGTTTACTATGCTATGCTCCCAAATCCTCCAAAACTCATAAAATCTAAAGTAACTCACTGATTCCATAAGCCATTTCATGAAACTTTGCTTCAGCACTTAATCTAGCTACGAACTTTTGCTTCTTGCTTCTCCAAGTTACAAGATTTTCTTCCACAAACATAAAGTACCCAGATGTGGTCTTTCTCGTTGTCTGATCTCCTGCCCAATCTGCATCCGTATATCCTTTAACCCAAGAACTATTATATTTCAAAAAAAAAAAAAACAGACCCATTTTCGAAGAACCCTTTAGGTACCTTAGGATTCTATAGACAATGTCCGTATGTTCTTCAATTGGCTGATGCATAAACTAACTAACCATGCTCATTGCATAGGATATATCAGGTCGAGTATGAGACAAATAAATTAACCTCCCAACTAACCGTTGGTAGCACCCTACGTCAACTAGAATTTTATTTGGAAAAATTCCAAGCTTATGATTCATCTCCATGGGTGTTTGCGCAGGTTTACAATCGAGCATTCCAGTTTTCATTAAGAGATCCAATACGTACTTCCTTTGAGAAAGAGCAATCCCCTCATTCGTTCTCACTACCTCAATTCCCAAAAAATACTTTAGTGACCTTAGGTCTTTCATTTCAAATTTAGCTGCTAAGTGTTCCTGCAGTAGCTTTATTTCTTTGTAATCATTACCCGTTACTACCATATCATCTACATAGACGATCAGAATCATTACTTTACCTTTCTTATGTTTGATGAATAAGGTATGATCTACACCACTTTGTTTATAGCCAAAAGTATTCATCATCGTGGAGAACCTCCGAAACCACGCTCAAGGTGATTGCTTTAATCTGTATAGTGACTTCTTTAGTTTACATACCTTGTTCCGTGTTGACAGATCAAGTTTCACCCCTGGTGGTGCATCCATATATACCTCATCTTTTAGTTCTCTATTAAGAGAAGCATTCTTCACATCAAACTACCTTAGTGGCCACCTCTAATTTACCATAATGGAAATCAAAATTTGAATCGTGTTAAGCTTAGCCACCGGAGCAAAAGTCTCATGGTAGTCAATTCTATATCTTTGCGTATACCCCTTTGTGAAAGTCTAGCTTTGTACCTGTCAATGCTTCAATCTGCTTTAAGCTTTAAAGTATATACCCACCTATAACGTATAGTTTTCTTTCCTTCCGGTATTCTTCCGTAAAGCTTCCATTTCTACATTCGTTGCTCCTCTCTACTTTGGGTCCTGTAATGCCTCCTGCACATTATTAGGATTTGGAACACTAAACAATTGATTAATAACACATACATATGATTCGGATAGGTTATGACTGGAGACATAATTATTTATAGGATACTTGAAATTTGTTTTTAGATCAGGTTCATATTGTTTCTTTGGCACACCTTTGTTAGATCTTTGAGGATATCTAGAGGTGGAAATGACAAGTACAAGTTCAAGATTATTAGTTTCAAAAGGTACCTGGTTTTTTTGAATTGATTCCTTAGTAGGTGGTGTTAAAGGAGACAAGTGAATATTACCAAGATCACCCAAATTCAACAACACTTCTTCAGATAATGCCTCGGCTTCTAACCCCTCTACGTATAAATCTGATTCAACTTCTTCTCCTCCTGCACCTAAAACTCTATTGGCGTTTTCCATTTCACTGCCACCTGCAATAATTCCATATTCATCCAACATGTTTCCTTCACTACAACTCTCCCTTTGAAGGGACGATGCCAAACGTTTATAGTAAGGTTCATGTTCCCAAAAAGTGACATCCATGCTAATGTGCAATTTTTGTAATTGCGGATTGTAGCAATGATATCCTTTTTTATAGTCTAAGTATCTAACAAAAACATACTTCATAGCACATGGATCCAATTTGTTTCGTAACTGTTTCAGAACGTGAACAAACATAGTACATCCGAAAATCCTAGGCTCAAGGATCGGCAAATGACGAATTTGAAAGAATGAATTCAATTTTTGTTGAGGGGTTTGGAAATCTAACGCATATGAAAGAGTATGAGATACAAGTAGATTTAACTGCTTCTCAATAAAACGAGGGCATATTCATCCTAAAAAGAAAAGCACGTATAACTTAAAGTATTTGCCTATTTTTTCTCTCTACCAAACCATTCTGTTGGGATATATATCTGCATCAGGTGTTATGCCTAATTCCATGTCGAGTTAAGAAATTCTTAAGTGACCTATCCATAAATTCCATAGCATTATCAGTTTCCCATATTAAAATAATTGCCTGATATTGAGTGTGAACCATATTCCAGAATTCATAAAATGCATTATCCAGCCCACTCTTATTCCGAAGTAATGCTATCCAAGTTATATGAGTGCATTCATCAATAAATGTGACAAAATATTTTGCATGAGATAAAGAAGAAACTTTCATAGGACACCATACATATGAATGTATTACAGCAAAAGGTTTAGTACTCTTATTAGAACTAGGCAAATAAGGAACACAGATGGTGGCTCTTTGTAAGTTCACACACATCATAATAAAAAACAGACTCATCAGAATTTAAAAATAATTGAGATTTCAATCTCTTAAGATAACCAAAAGATAAATGACTTAGACAATGGTGCCACAACCAGACATTCTGTTGTGTTTTTTCCTTACTATCTATTAGATGTATCTAATTGAATTTTTGTCCTCTAGTCGCCGTTAAATCAAGGTAATACAGCTTGCCTCGTTTAACACCATAACCAAGAGTTTTTTGAGTCAAAATATCCTAAAAAATGCAAAAAGACAGCCAAAAAGTTACAGTACAATTCAAAGATGAAGTTATTTAACCAACTGATAAAAGGTTACACGCAAGAGAAGGAACCATAAGAACGGAGTCTAATGTAAGAAATTTGGATAAAGAAAGAGAACCTTCACCAATAACAGGACATTTACTATTGTTTGTAGTAGACACAATAGAATGAAAGGATAGGTTGAAGGACTGTAACTTATTTGATTATCCAATCATATCAATTATCCAAGTATTTGTCCTTAAAATAGTAGAAAAAAACATGTTCCTTACCCATATTACCTGAATGAGTAACATGGGCGACTGGTATGTCGTTTCCCTTCGTAACAGACTCACTTGTCACAACATTCCCAATAGGCTTCTTTCACTACATCTTTGAGAAATCCCACCACTCAGGATACCTAATGATTTCGTAGCATCTTTGCTTTGAATGACCCTTCTCACCACAATGATCACATACAAGATTATTTACCTTGCTTAAAGATGATTTCGAATTTCTACCCGCCCTAGCTTGATGAGTTTGCAATGTAGCATGTTTCGGAATACCGCCCATGGTTTTTCACTGCTGATACTCCCGCCTGACATAAGCATATATAATTTCCAAATAAAGCTTCGGGTCTTTTCGCTATATTTCCCTCCTAACCTGTTCAAACTCAGGGTTTAATCCACTCAAGAAAATTTGAACACGGAGCCTAGCCATTGCTGAGTGTAACTCAGCAACTCCATCAACTATGCCTTCTTGTGAAGTTGCCCGATGATCAATCTACTGAAATATAGCCTTTAGTTTAGTAAAATACGTTGACAATGGTCTTCCATCCTACTTCACCAAGAAAGACTTTCAATTTAATTCAAATAGTCTAGTTTCATCGAATCCACCATAGAAGGTCTTAGATACAGCCTCCCAAATGTCTTTCGCTATTGGTAAATGAATAAATCTTTGCATTAGGGATGGAGTCATTGAATCAATAAGCTAAATTTTTACCTTCTGATTTTTGGTGATTTATGACACATATGTAGGATCACTACCTGTTGGTTTCTTTTCTGCTCCAGTGAGGTACCCAATTTTATTTCGGGCTCCAATCCGTATCTCTATTAATTGGGACCATAGCGAGTGGTTGGCTTTGTCAAGGATAACACTGTTTGGAAAAGAAGCACTCTCCTGTTGGATGATGATTGACTGTGACGATTCACCGCTCATCTTCTTCGTCCAAAGAGGATTGATTCGATTTTTGAAAATTACTTCAGAAATTTTTGTGGTTGACGCGATGGCTAACAGGGCTATGATACCAAGCAAATCTATGGGGTTAATTCATTAAAAACTTAATGTGTACAGAAAAATATATACATATCTATAGGAGGAGTCTTAAGCTAAATTACAGTAAACTCCCTTATCTATGACTAACTTCTACACAGATTAAAAAACTTCTTAAAACACTTAAAATTGCATCATCCACAAGAACAATGAGGAGGAGGTCTAAACAACCTTAGCTCCTCCCAAACAGCATTCAAATTTGAAAAATAAGCATCCACAGAACATGCACCTTGAACAATTGAGCATAATTGATTCTGAAGTTGACAAATCCTGGGGTCATCTGGTTCAGAAAAACAAAGTGCTAATTTGTCCCAAATAGAAAATAGTTGAAGCAATAGAAATTGAAACTGACCTAAGAATCTAAGCAACCAATAGATTATTACATCGTTGCCAAGATTGAAAATGAGAACTCTCCAGGGAAGGCTTCTGAATAGGTTTGATATCTTCCAAGAAGGATAGTTTGTAGTAGTAAGCTCAGGAGAAACGATCACCAAACTATGATTCTCAAACACTATAAGAAAATAACGTTTTAGCGACAGAATATAGCGACGGACAAAATTCTGTCGATAATTAGCGACGGTTTAACGACAGAACAAAGAATTTAGCGACGGATTTATTTTTAAAAACTATATTTAATATAGCGACGGAATAGCAACGGATTATTGACGAAATTAGCGACGGAATCCGTCGCTAATTTATGGCGCGAGTGTTTGGCTCTTAAATTTAGCGACGGAAAATTAGGAGCCCAAATGAAAAAATTTTTCCGCAAAAAAATTTGAATAAATTTAATGTTGCGACGGAATATAGCAACGGACAAAATTCTGTCGATAATTAGCGACGGTTTAACGACAGAATAAAGAATTTAGCGACGGATTTATGTTTAAAAACTATATTTAATATAGCGACGGATTATCGACGGAATATATTCCGTCGCTAATTTATGGCGCGAATTGTTTGGCGCTTAAATTTAGCGACGGAAAATTAGGCGCCCAAATGAAAAAATTTTCCCGCAAAAAAATTTGAATAAATTTAATGTTGCGACGAAAAATTTAGGCGCCCAAATGAAAAAATTTTCCTGCAAAAAAATTTGAAAAAATTTAATGTTGCGACGGATTTTTAAATCTGTCGCTAAATAGGGACGGATTAGTGACGGAAATAGCGACGGAAAATTTAGGCGCCAAAACATGAAAATATAGCGACGGATTTAGCGACGGAAAAGTTCGTCGCTAAATTTAAATGATTTTTTAATGAAAATTCCGTCCCATCATTTTTCATTTCTTCTCCTTTTCTCTCTTTCTTTCTTCTTTCACTTCTTTATATATACATATATATTTCTTCATCTCTCTCTCCCACTCTACTTCTCTATTTCTTAATATTTCTCTCTTCTTCTTCTTCTCTATTTCTTCATCTTTCCTTTTTTACTTCTCTCTTCTTCTTCTCTATTTCTTCTTCTTCTTCCATTTCTTCATCTTTTCTTCTTTATATATTCATCTCTCCCTTCTTCTTCTTCTTCTTTATTTCTCTTTTTTACATCTTTTCTCTCTTCTTCTTCTATATATATACATATATAATTTTTTTTTAATTTTTTAGGATTTATTAATAAATGAAGATGAAGATGAAGATGAAGAAGAAGATGAAGATGAAGATGATGATGAAGAAGAAGATGAAGATGAAGATTTTTTTCCTTTCCATTGTTCATCATTTTTTTTAATTTATTCTTTATTCCTATATTTTTTTTTTGGATTTGTTAATAAATGAAAGCGGAGATGAAAATAAAGTTGAAGATGAAGATTTTTTTTTGTATTTTTTTTATTGTTCATTATTTTTTTAATTCATTTTTCTTTTGTCCAAAGTGTAAAATACATGAAAATTTTAAATAAATAATAAAAAGTTTAAATATTGTAGTTTTTATTTGAGTATAATTAAATTTATATGTATTTTTATTATTATATGTTTAATTAAATTATTTGCTAATAAAAACTATTTATTTTTAATAAATAAATAAATAAATTCATAAAATATTTATTAAAATTTTATTTAAAAATATTTTTTAGCTTATTAGCGAC
>CATIWJ010009523.1:0-10611 GCA_949640765.1 Croton laevigatus | reverse complement strand
ACCAAGGATATATGGAAGTAATTCTCCCTTAAACTAATGCATTTAGCGACAGAAGGTTTCCATCGCTGAATAGTGACCATTAGCAACATGATTGTGACGGAAAATCAATTAATAATTATACAAAACTAGAGACGGAAATCGCGATGGACTTGCAACAACATTGCAACTGAATTTGTGACGGAAAAGCATCCGTCGCTATTTTATAATGCCGCGCTATTTTGGCTACAGAATTGCAAAGATCTCAATTAAGTGACAGAATAACGACAGAAATTTTCAAAATTTTTGGCGGAGCAATTTGAAAAATGGCGACTGAATAGCAAAGGCAAATAGTCCATCACAATTTAGCAATAGATTATGACTGAAATAGCTATGGACTTGTAACTCAAAATTTTAGTCATTTTACCATTCTGATTTTATTAGATACTTAAATATCTCAAGGCACTCCTGACCTGAGTTTTAACCGTTTAGTTGGTTCATTGCCGTTTTCTCACATTTCTCCATATGCTATTTCCACAAACTTCCTTATCCTCTCAAATAATCTATTTTCTAGAGTGATTCCTAATTATTTTATGGGTTTTCAATTTTTAATATCATTGAATTTAGCCAATAATAACTTAAATGGTGAAATTCTTGGACGATTTGGAATAATTAATCTTTCTGACAACAAATTGGAAGGAAAGATTCCGAGAGAAATAGCAAACCTTGGAGATCGTCAACATTTGAAGTTATCCAGCAATATGTTGAGTGGTCCGATCCCAGAAGAAATTAATGGCTTAAAGCATTTAAAGTCACTTGATTTATCTCGGAATCATTTATCAGGCAGACTTCCAGCAAGCATGTTAAATTTAAATTTTCTTAGTATCTTGAACACGTAGCCATAATCATTTTTTCTAGACAAATTCCGTTAAGCACTAAGCTTCAATGCTTCTGTATTTAGTGACAATCATACGCTTTGTGGATTACCACTTCCACAAAAGTGCTCAGAAGACGATATTCTACCAAATCAAGATGATGAATTTATGAAAATGTTTTACATTGGGATGGGAGTTCAATTCATTATTGGCTTTTGGGGAGTTTCTGGAACCAAATTGTTAAAGACTTCATGTAGACATGCTTTCTGCTTAAATTTGACTATAGTTGGGAACTAAAAGCTTTATATGAACTAACTTTCTTTCTTTCTTTTTGTGTTCTAGTATTTTGTTATATTAGGAGGCACTGCTGCCTGGGAAACATTGAATATGGTTCATTGCTTTGATATTATGTCATGAGATCACAAATAAAGGTAAGAGTTTTGTTACTTGTTCTACTAAAATAAATGTAACTAACTACAGCAGTTAATGGCTTATAATTTCAATTTGCTAAATAATTTCTTACATGATTTATTTATTTTTGTGTTACAGATTGACATTATTAGGAGTTGTTGCTGCCTGTGAAGTATTGATCGACTGTGGCTTGTTTCTTTGTATCTTTGCTTATACTTCCTTTAAATTGTAATATTACAAGTTTGTGTTTTGATATTTGTAATTTCTTCTTATTTTTTCGTTATGTATTGCTTATCTTAATTACACAATAAGTTTTTTTTTCTCATTAAAAGTCAATTACAAAATTCTATATTTATCAAAATGATCAAATACAAATAAAGTGATTCAAATATTAAAAAAGTTATATTTCAAAAAATAATAATAATAAGAGAAGTTCAATAATAATTATTTCAACATTCATTTATTTATAATCTCATAAATTTGTGTGGTCCAAGATCATAATATTGCGAAAATGACAGGAAGATTAAGGAATCTTAACTAAAGTTTGAGATACAGCTAGTGCAACAACGTTTAAGACTTTCAATCTGTATAAAATCTTTTAACTACAAAGAAAGTGTTTTACATAGAGTTTTTTTTTTATTAATAACTCATCTAAATATTATTAATTTGATAGTAGTAAAACCATATTTTTAATGACTAAAATGTTATGAAATTTGTAAAGTCATTTTTTTATTATAAAAATTTCTCTATGAATTTTTTTTCTCATTTTTATACCTTTTTATTTTGATGGGTAATTAATTTTCTATTAGTAATACTCCTCATAATTCTTGACTTGAATTATATAAAAATCGTATTGCGTAGCAAACAAGCATGATTACATAAACAAACCATGTTGAATGCGGGATAAAAGAAACATGGAACTTTTATATATTTTCTTTCAAATTTCATTCTACATTTGTAATAGAAGAAGAAAAAATAATTATACATATAAAATAAATTATGAAGGCACAAAAATATAAAGGAATCAATTGAAAAAATAAGTACACATATAAAAGAAAGAGTTGAAAATAGTTTATCAAACATGGACTACAAATAAATTTGCACAATAGACAAAATAATAAAAAATAAAAAAAATAGCACGAGTGAGCATTGTCACACCAAATCCAGCGAGACACTATTCAAAAAACTTTAAATAAAATTCAGTTGTAAAATAAATTATGAAGACATAAAAATACAAAGGACACAATTGAAAAATCAAGTATATACATATAAAAGATAGAATTGCAAATAATTTATCAAATGTGGACTACAAATAAATTTGCACAATACACGAAATAAATAAAAAATAAAAAATTAACATGTGTGAACAGTGTCACCCCACGCCAAATCTAGTGAGATATTGTTCAAAAAACTTTAAAATGACCTAAAAAATAGGCTGGATTGGTGCAAATAAACACCAATCCATCTCCAAATTGGCATTTCTCCCTCACGTTGGAGATGGCCTTAGATAAAACAATAAAAAGGGGAATCACAAATCAATCTTTATAAATTAGAGTGAGTCATTGCTTATTTCAGTGTAATTCCGCATATCGCACGAGTGCAAATACTAGTTTTAGGTAAATTAACAAAGATGAGTTCATATATCCTCTACGAATAAATTTGAGTAAACTCGCATCTTACCCCGTGTCTCTTTCTCTAATAGGTCAATTGTGCAAAGTTCATATTTCTAATAGGTCACTTGCAAAGTTCAGATGTCTAATAGTTCAGAGTTCCATTAAGGAATACATATAAAGTTCTGAAGCGAAATTATATATTTGGTGACTGAAAATACCCTTAAAACTTCATCATATTTTTCTTCCTCTTATAACAAAAACATTGTTATGGAAAGGTGAAAAATATTATTAATTTCAAGCTTAATTTTCCAAAAAATTTCCATCCTTAATTTCAAGTTTTGTGACTTTGACAACCATTGACTTAGAAATGTGACATTTCTTTCCTCCACTATGACTGATTCTAGTCGTTCACATACTTCATTATGAGGATTAAGTCTAACCCTTTCCTTACTCCAACATTCTATCTTCACTTGAAATAATAATTGATTTTTCCTTCCTTACTTTTTGTTAAGTTTCCAAGAGGGTAAAAGAGTTAGTCTATAACCCATTTCTTACAATTCCAACCCCATATGTGCTCCACCATGAGAGGGGGTGATTCAATTTTGAATGTCTTGATTTGACATGATTCAATTTTTAAAATAAATTATGAAGGCATAAATACATAAAGGACCCAATTGTAAAAAAAAGTATATACATATAAAAGATAGAACTAAAAATAGTTTATCAAACGTTGATTACAAATAAATTTGCACAATAAACAAAATAATAAAAAATTGAAAAAAATAATGTGTGTGAATAGTGTCACGCTAAATCTAGTGAGACACTTCAAAAACTTTAAATAAAATTAAGTTATAAATAAATTATGAAGGAACCAAAATATAAATGATCCAATTGAAAAAATAAGTGCATATATATATAAGCACTCAAAATGTGTTCACTTATAGAAATTTACTTTAATCTTCTAATATAAAAATACTTGTATTTTGTGCATCAAGTTATTGAACTCTATTTATTATCCCAACTCCTTTCATTCTATTTCAAACTAATGGGAAATGCTGATTTATTTCTTTTCAATTAATTTCCATTCTTAAACTTCCATCCTTAGTTTCAATTTGTGTGGAACCATTGACTACTACAAACGTAGCATTCATTCCACCAGCACGAGGGTGAGTGATTTCTAGCCCCTTCCTTACTCCAATATTTTATCTTGTATTGAAAAAATAATACTATTAATAAACTCATTTCTTTATCCCGTACATGAGTAATAGACTCATTTCTCTAGTTCTAACTCAAACTTCATTTTACATTTGTAGTAGAAGCAGGACCTAATTGAAAAAACAAGTATACATATAAAATAAATTATGAAGGCAAAAAAATATAAAGGAACCAATTGAAAATAGTTTATCAAATGTGGACTATAAATAAATTTACGTAATAGACAAAATAAATAAAATAATTAAAAAATAGCATGTGTGTGAACAGTGGCACACTATATCTTGCGATATACTGTTTAAAAAACTTTAAATAAGATTCAATTATAAAATAAATTATAAAAGCACAAAAATATAAAGAACCCAATTGACCAAAAAAAGTATATACATATAAAAGATAGAATTTAAAATAGTTTATCAAATGTGGACTGCATATAAATTTGCATAATAGAAAAAATAAATATATAATAAAAAATTAGCGAGTATGAATATTATCACTCCAAATCTAATGAGACACTGTTCAAAAAATTTTAAAATGACCCAAAAACAAGGCTGAATTGGTGCAAATAAACACCAAATCCATCTCCAAATTGGCTTTTCTCCTTGCGTTGGAGATGGCCATAGAATAAAATAAAGGCAAATCACAAACCAATCTTTATAAATTGGAGTAAGTCATTACTTATTTCAGTGCTTGAGAAGTGATTGTCCCAAACTTGGAAGAGACAAAAGAAAGAAAAAGAAAGAAGCAAGAAAAGAGAGGAAAGATAAGAAAAAATCATTTAGTGCAACTTGGAGCGATGGAGATTCTTCAAGTGATAAAGAGAAGAAATGAGAAGTTGCAAACGTTTGCTTCTTTGCTCAAGAAAGCACAAATGGTGATGGAAACTCCCCTTGCTTAGTCTCTCACCAAGAAACATCAAAAGAGGTATGTTCTACTTCAAATTCCATTGAAAATAATATAATTGATGATAGTGATATATCCTTTGATGAATGTGATGATGAAATGGTTGATTTTTTCTTTGAAGCTAAGAATAAGTGTAAGAAATATAAACAACTAAAAAGAAAATATAAAAATAAGTATTTGCTCATTGATGATGAAAATGCTAAGTTAAAATCTTCTGCGCATGTCGCGGGTGTTAATACTAGTTTTAGATAAACTAACAAACATGAGTTCATATATCCCTCTACAAATAAATTTGAGTAAATTCACATCTTACCACGCGTCTCTTTCTCTAATAAGTCAATTGTGCAAAGTTCATATTTCTAATAGGTCACTCGCAGAGTTCATATTTTTAATAGTTCATAGTTTCATTAGGGAATACATATAAAGTTCAGAAGTGAAATTATATATTTGATCCATCAATAGTGAAAGTACACTTTAAACTTCATCATATTTTCCTTCCACTTATATAAAGAACATTAACATGGAAAGGCAAAAAATATTATTAATTTCATGCTTAATTTTCCAAAAAATTTCCATCCTTAATTTCAAGCTGTGCGACTTTGAGAACCATTGACTTAGAAATGCAACATTTCTTTCCTCTAATGGCTATGTCATGAACGAAATTCGAAGTAGTGAAGTTCGATGGTCACGGTAACTTCGGATTATTGCAAACAAGGGTAAAACATCTGTTGGCGTAAAAGGGGATCCTGAAGGCTTTGGGACCAACGAAACCAGCATCTATGGAGGACGAAGATTGGGAAGAATTACAGTTATGAGCAGCAGGAACCATAAGGTTATGTCTGGCAGATGAGATCATGTATCACGTCATGAATCTAACATCTCCAGGAGAAATATGGCAGAAGTTGGAGAGTCAGTTTATGTCCAAAACCCTAACGAACAAACTGTATTTGAAGCAAAAGCTATATGGGTTGAAGATGCAGGAGGGTTCTGACCTAGCACAACACATGAATGTCTTCAATCAAATCATCACGGATCTGGTTCAACTTGATGTGAGTATTGAGGATGAAGACAGAGCAATAATTCTATTGTGTTCTTTGCCTCCTTCCTATGAACACATAGTGACTACTCTCACATATGGGAAAGAAACGATCAAAGTAGAAGAGATTACTGTTGCTTTGTTGGCTCATAACCAGTGGAAGCAAAATGCAGGGGAAAGCTCTAACGGTGGCAGTTTATATGTTAAAAGTAATTAGGAACGTGGAAGAAAAACGGAAAGGGAGAATTCTGGAAGACGAAGTTCCAGGTCAAAATCAAGAGGCAAAAACAAGGGGGTTCATTGCTACAAGTACAAATAGAAAGGGCATATGAAGAAAGACTGTCCAAAGCTCAAAAATCAGACTGATGAAAAATGTGGGGATTCATCTAAGTCTGTGAATGTGGCTCAGAATGATGATTCAGATTGCAGCGATGGTGATATGCTTTCAGTTTCATCAACGCAATTCATGGATGTCTGGATTCTTGATTCCGGATGCTCCTATCATATAACGCTTAACATGGATTGGTTCTCATCATACAGGTCAGTTAGTTCTGGTTCAGTATACTTAAGTGATGATACATGTCTTACTATTGCTGGTATTAGGGAAGTCAGAATTAAAATGTATGATGGTATTGTTAGGACATTTGATAATGTTGGGCACATACCAGATTTGAAAAGAAACTTAATTTTCATGGGTATATTGCATAAGAATGGTTTTATTCCTAAGGCAGATGAGGATAGGGAAACCATTAAAATTGTTAAAGGTACGTTGACTCTGATGAAAGCAAAATTAACTGCAGGGAATATTTACAAACTGTTAGGGAGTACAGTTGTAGGTGGAGTTCATTCTGTAAAGTCATATCATGATAATACGAAACTGTGGCACTTGCGTCTTGGTCATCTTAGTGAAAGTGGTATGACTGAATTGCATAAGAGAAAATTGTTGCATTGTGTTAAAAGCTGCAAACTTGATTTTTGTAAGTTTTGTATTATGGAAAGTAGACTAAGGTTAGTTTCTCGACTGGAAATCACACAACTGAAGGGATTCTTGATTATGTGCATTCGGATGTGTGGGGTCCTACGGGGGAATTGTCATTGGGTGGCTCTAGATATTATGTTACGTTTACTGATGATTTTTCTAGGAATGTTTGGGTGTATTTCTTGAAACAGAAATCTGAAGTCTTTGCTAAGTTCAAGCTATGGACGGCCGAGGTGGAGAACCAAACTGGTAGAAATATCAAGTATTTGAGAACTGAGAATGGCATAGAGTACACCGATTCACAGTTTCAAAAATTTTGCGAGGAGTATGGGATTTAGAGGCATTTTTCAGCGCGCAAGACACCACAGCAGAATGGTGTTGCAGAAAGGATGAACAGATCCTTAACTGAAAGGGCAAGATGCTTGAGATTGAATGCAGGGCTTCCTAAAATGTTCTGGGCAAAAGCTGTGAGTATGGCATGCTACCTGATTAACCGATCACCACGAGCATCATTGGGTGGTAAGGTTGCAGAGGAGGTATGGACAGGTAATGAGATTAACCTTAATCACTTATGAATTTTTGGTTATCCTGCCTATGTGCATATACTAGGAGATGAAAGATCGAAGGTTGATCCAAAGTCAAAAAGGTGCATCTTTCTGAGGTATAAGAAAGATGTCAAAGGATACAAGTTCTGGGATCCAAATGCAAGGAAGATGGTGATTAGTAGAGATGCAGTTTTTGATGAGCAGTCCATGTTGCAACAAAATGCAGACAAAGTGCAAGAAAATAGTTCAAGTCCAGAGACATTACAGATAGATTTAGAACAGCATCCAGCAGAAGCCAAGAAAGTTGAAAGTCCAAGATCAACAACTGGTAGTTCTAGTACATCATATCAGCAAGATTACAGTCTAGCAAGAGATAGAGTGAGACGCACAAACATAAGGCCTCTAAGCATATTGGGTTTCGAAGACATAGTCTCTTTTGCACTCCACATCAGCAGCGATGATCCAAATTCTTTTCAAAAAGCAATCACAAGCCAACAGAAAGAGAAATGGATGGGTGCAATGGTTGAGGAGATGGAGTCTTTGCAGAAAAATCGTACATGGGAGCTAGTTAAGCTTCTTGAGGGAAAGAAGCCTATTGGGTGCAAGTGGGTGTACAAGAGAAAATCAACAGTATCAGAAAAAGAAGGGGAAAAGTTCAAGGCTCGATTGGTTGCAAAGAGTTTCTCGCAGCAGAAGGGGATAGATTATGATGAAATTTTTATCCTGTGGTCAGACAAACTTCAATCAGGATAGTTCTTGCGTTAGTAGCCAGTTGGGATTTGCAATTAGAACAGATGGATGTTAAAATAACTTTTTTGCATGGCGATCTAGAGGAGCAGATATATATGAAGCAACCAGAAGGGTTCACTCAACATGGACACGAGCATATGGTTTGCAGGTTAAAGAAATCGTTGTATGGGTTGAAACAATCTCCAAGACAATGGTACAAGTGGTTTGACTCCTATATGGTCAAGATTGGCTACAGGCGATGTAAGTATGATTGTTGTGTTTATGTGAAGAGCCTTGATGATGGTTCTTTTATTTTTCTGTTACTGTATGTTGATGATATGCTGATAGCTGCCAAGAATATACATGATGTTCGTGGATTGAAAGCTTTGTTGAGCCAGGAATTTGATATGAAGGATTTAGGTGCTGTAAAGAAAATTCTTGGAATGGAGATTCACAGGGATAAAGGCTCAAGGAAACTGTAGTTATCTCAACAAGACTATGTTGAGAAAGTGTTAGACAGGTTTGGGATGAGCAAAGCAAAGTCGGTGAGCACTCCATTGGCGAATCATTTTAAGCTTTCATCAGAACAGTGTCCTAAGACAGATGAAGAAATTGAAGATATGGAAAAGGTTCCATATGCTAATGCAGTTGGCTGCTTAATGTATGCAATGGTATATACTCGCCCTGACTTAGCTCATGTTGTAAGTAAAGTCTGCAAATACATGTCTAAACTAGGTAGGCAACATTGGGAAGCAGTCAAGTGGATTTTCAGGTATTTGAAGGGCACTGTAGGACATGGAATTGTATTTGGCTATCAGCAGGATGATCCTTTAGTTGTAGGTTATGTGGATTCAGACTATGCCGGTGATTTGGATGATAGAAGGTCTACAACTGGGTATGTTTTTATTCTTGGTGGAAAACCTATATGTTGGAAATGAACAGTTCAGTCCATTATGGCGTTATCTACAACTGAAGCAGAGTACATTGCAGTAGCTGAAGCTGCTAAAGAAGCTTTATGGCTTACTGGACTAGTGAAGGAGTTCTCTTTTTTTGTTTGCTTGTCTATTTGATTCTTGTGTTTCGTAGCTTTGTTTTCTCAACAAATACTTCATCATTCTGTTATGAGGATTAAGTCTAACTATTTCCTTACTCCAACATCCTATCTTCACTTGAAATAATAATTGATTTTTCCTTACTTTTTGTTAAGTTTCCAAGAGGGTGAAAGAGTTAGCCTATAACCCGTATCTTACACCATCATGTGATTGGGAAATTTATTCCAACCCCACATTTACTCCATCGTGAAAGAGAGTGATTCAAGCCCAAGAGGTGGCCTAGTGGTAAGGCACCTCTTTCCTGGAACCTGAAGTCCCGGGTTCGAAGCTTATCAATCCCCTTCCCCATATTCCCCAAGTAGAATAGGATATCTATGTCAAAAAAAAAAAAGAAAGAGAGTGATTCAGTTTTGAACGTTTTGACTTGACACGATAATATTGTATGTGGGTTCAATTCCTGCCAACCACATTGTTAACACTAATTTGGTGCTCAAGGGAAAACTATCCTTGTTGTATAGCACACATTGTTATCCGGTCCATTAGCGGCCCCTCCATATTAAAAAAAATAAATAAATCTTATATTATGCAAAAGAATCATAGGATGCTTGAGAAAATTATATGAAGTTTATTGAATATTAAATAAAGAATCCGGTCATTGAATTTGGCAAATAATAATTTTCTAAGTATCTTAGAGACTATAATTTTTGATAATATAATTTATTTACTAATAATAAAATTTGAATCAAATATTACAAATAAAAACAATATATAAATTCTACAAATTAGCCATGAAACACAAAGTCAAGTCAAGTAAAATAGACAGTGTGATCTCTCAACTCGGTTTTTTTTTTTTGTCTATAAAATTTATTTATTTAAGAGAAATTATGATTAGTATTAGTTTATAATAATACTCCCATAATAATTGTCTCAACATCCAATTTTTTATCCCATAATAAGTGTTTCATTCGTAAATTATATTACCTCCGTTCCAATAAAACTGAGACTTTTACTATTCACCATAAAATTTTCTCAATTTTTTCTTCCCAAAATACCCCAAAAAAGGAAGAGAGAGAAGGTAGACAAGAAGAAACAGCTGATGACATCTGATGGAGTGGATTTTGACGCGGAGAAGGAAAAACGCGCGCCTGTCAGAGGTGAAAAACCTTGTGGGGAGGCGGGAATTTTCACCATAGAGGCGCTTTATATTTTGGTTGCATCTTGAAATAAATGGCGGGTTGTGGTAAGTAAAAGGGGAAAAAAAGTGCCGCGAAATGCACCCA
>CATIWJ010009512.1:0-32081 GCA_949640765.1 Croton laevigatus | reverse complement strand
ATGTTAGTGTTAATCTACAAATAGAAAGAGAGATTCAACACAATGAGATCAGAGGACCCATGTATTGTATATGTGGTTGGTTTACAGCCTAAAAGTGTCAACCCGCCCATAGCTTTTCAGGCTCTTTTGGTTTCTCCCCCTCCAAAATTATTACCATGTCAAATTGTTGCTTGAATACAGTTTTTTTTCTTCTTAAAAAAATATTAAACAGTTTACAGATATATTAATTAAGGTATATAATATAAAGACATTCCATCTTCCACATCATGATCATGTTCAGTGACTGAATGTCTGTACAGAGGACAGTGGCTTCTGTTTATCTTCAACTTCAATATAATATAATAATATCAATAACACTAATCTAAAAAGAAAATAAACCAATACAGAGCTACAGTCTATGGAGGGTACGCTAAAGTAAATCTAACATAATAACATCACATAGGCTTCCAGAAAGAAGACTGCAGAATCCTGCTATGAAGTATTTGTTGGAGAAAATTAATGTTCATACCCAGCCAATGTGTTGCCAGAAAAAAATAAATTACATTGCGGGGTAGTTTCTGTTTTTCGCCAACTTCTTATGATGTCAAATTTGATGTAAAAGTGGGATAATGAAAAAGAAAAATGGGTACAATGAATGTATAACTACACATTTCAGTCTATTGCAAAAGGTTGATGACAGAATCAGCCTCGCGCAAATAACAGAATAATTTCAAAACAGCATATCTTATTGTTCTGCAATCTTTTCCCCGCTTTCTTTATTATCATTTTGTGCACTGCTGGCTTCTGAACTATTCGGTGCTTGAGAAGAAGAATCCATCAAACTGGCAGCGATTGCAGCTTTCAAGTCTTCATCGTCAAATTCTGGAAGCATGTCCGTAGCTGGGTCAGGATGTTGCCTTGTGGATATGCCTCTTTCAGAACCCCAAGTTGAGTTGCAGGATTTGGTAATCCTCTCAGAATCTTCAGGGGATAGCCACTGCCCATAACCATTGGAAGCTTCGGATGATAAAATGGGGCACTCTTTTGGGAAATTGCCTCTCACCAAAAATATGCTCCAGCCAGAGCTCTTTAGAGAATCCAGATAGGCAGAAAGGTAAAACTTAGAGAGGTATTGTGGGGCTGCATAGAGACTGTCAAAGTTGTACCACTCTCCATTAACTTTCCTTATACAGAACCAGTGATCATGCAAATGACAAATAAATGCATTTTCAAGCTCAGGGTCAATCTGTGCCGGTTCTGCAACTGGGCTGTTAAGGGGAATAACTTGCAAATCCCATACCTCCAGAGCCTTTTGTAGAACCTGAAAACCAAAAATTGCAAAATCATTAAAGTTGGGAAAGCATCGTTGGACTTCCCAAAAGATATATGCCCTTCAAAGATCACATGTAATATGCCATTTGCCAATACAGAACTGAAATTCAGGAAAAAAAGATGCTTGTGTTGTTTCTGCCACAAAATCGCAATTGTTTTTCATAATACCTTCACATATTTCAAACAGAACAGATAAAAGAATAAATAAGAAGGAAGTTTGGCAACATGTAATAACATCCATTCCTTTATGTAGAGAGAAGACAAGCAGATGACAAGCTGCTTTCATTACAACAATTTTTCTACCATCATAACACAAAATGACCAAAACAGAGCCAATATACAAACAATGATCAAAACAAAGCCAATGTACAAACAATAAAGAAACAGTACAAAAGTCACCGTAACTTGCTAAACTTCCCACAGATAAGTCCTTAACACCATACCATAAACCTCTATAAGATGTTCTAACCTAAATTCTAAGGCTATTAGCTCTGTTAGTAAATTCGCGTTTAAAATACAAATAAAACATGCCCCATTATTAGTTTTAACTATTGATTTCTATTTTAAACAGAGTGAGAAGTTAAAAAAAAAAGGAAATTCAGACACCAAATGGAATAATGCGGTTTATACTTGTAGAATGTGTGAACATGGCATATAATTGTTAAAAAAAAAAAATTGAGGGTTAGGGCATGTTACGGAATCAAAACACTACAATTTCTTTTCATTTTGTTGCTCTCTCTTCTCTTTCACCATCGATATCTTTGGCTCTCCTTCCTCAATAGGACATCAACCGACATCCAATGATCCCCGCCGAAAGAGAGAAGGGAACCTATGCAATTTTAGAAAGGTTTATCGTTGCCGCGATTTTGGTAGCCTAATTTGTTAGCCTATGTTTATTGCTGTGATTTTTTGAGTTTTTAGTTTTCTTCAACAATGATTAATTGACCTTTTATATTTCTTGCTGCGATTTGGATTTTTCGATAGAAACTCACAAATTTATCTCCATTTTGGTGGGGGTTAATGTTTTTGAGGTTTTTATATTTTCGTATTTATCAGTTAGTTCTTGTGTCAGTTAGGCTTGTAAAGACTTTGTTCTTCAAAATTTTATTTTATTTTGTATTATACACCTCATCATGTACTTTTATACATACATAATTTTTGTTTAGTCTTGTGAGACTTTATATTTGAACTTATTGATGTCTGAAAATAACAAAATTTTTATGCTGAAATTTTTAATTAGAAACCATAAAAAACACGTGTACAATACAAGTAAGAATCAGTTATTTAAAATTAAATTTTTTTGGCCGTTATATTGACTTTCCTGGACGGCGAATTAAGCCAAACATTTTGAACTTTGTTTAATAATTGCTCTGCAAATAACCAACATAGGCTATTAGTTAGTCTCCATTCCAACTAGCCCTATCTATTCCAACTAGCCCTATCTTGTCCCACACAGGATCTACACTTCACAAGCTGATTAAAATTTTATCCTTCAATATAGAAACAATAGTTCATTATTCTTAATGGTAAAGAATATATCTCATTAAAAATATATAAGATTGCGAACTTTTCACCACTAACCTAAGCTTCATATATCTATGCCAAATCTCTACATCTTGCATCCCCTAACTGCAGCCACATATACTTCACCAAAAAATTCTGAGCAATGATCTTCAGAAACGTAACATCAAAGGTGACCCCAACAATTTGAATAATCAATTAGAACCATGTATATTTCTCATACTTTAACACAGCCACTTCACTCCAAGAGTTCTTGCTCTGTCTCAAGTTTTTTAGAATTATAGAAAAATCCTAATAACCAATTCTCCAAGTCTCAACCGTCCTGTTTGGTTAAGAAGAATAATAAACACAATACAACAGATCTTTATTTGACTTCCCAAGTTCTCCAGCTATCCTCTTTAGTCTTCTTCCTCTCAACTAAAGATTCCAATGTTGCCAAAATGTAAGAGGAAAAAAAAAACTATAATAACAAACTCAAACGTTTTTTAACTCCTTAAAGAAACAAACATAAGTTCAACTAAAGGAACAAAACTATCAGATAACCATATAAAAATCCAATTTCATAGAGTCCCTATTAATACTGAGGTTAAATTGAAAACTTCCCTATACTTTAAACTAACAACCAAATAATAGAACATGCCATTTGAGATGAGAGCTCTTTGTGATTGTGAAACCTTGGTTTCTCAGTCTCAAATGAAGAATAACCTAGCCAACCAATAGAAGCATTACTCAAAGGAATTTTTTTTTCATATCATTTGTGAAACTCTAATCGTTCTTGAGCATTGATCATGTTGCTTACTGCTGTGGATGGACAAACTATAAACAGAACATAAATTTATCATCTTTTCCCTCTTCTTTGTGTGAGCCTTAAATTTCATTATCCAATTAAGAATAAAGACTGAATAGAAGGCGTTTATCTTATTAATTATGTTCAAATTCAAACTGGTGGGTTATTTTCAAATTATTAATTAGGCAATTAAACATTTTCCAGTTCCCCAAATCTTCAATTTACCTTTATATTTCTTTCCTTTCTAATTAATCCAGTGAAGCAAAAAAAAAAATGCAAGAGACAATAATCTGAAAAAGAAAAGAAAGAAAGGAGACCTGGATACTAAAGTCACCGTCCAACGAGACATTGTGGGACTCAGCGGAAAGGAAATCGCCAGAGGAAGCACCAGGCACTTGCATCATTTGCCGCTCTTTGCAATCAAGATCTGAAGCCAATGCTGCCAAATCGAATTCCGAGAAAAAAGGTCCCTGCAACACCGTGTTCACACAATGCACTGCACAAAGCTTGGACTCTTGTACCTCATGGTACAGCATCCCTCCATTGCTGACTCCTTCCATTCTCAGAGTCAAATCGAATTGAATCAGTAGAGAAGAGAAGAGCAAACCCTAGAATCTAATCATTCTGTGTCTTGTTAATCACGCGATAGTATTTTCCTAAAATTCTCGTTTTGACGCAGAAGAAGAAAATGAACGATAGAAAAAACGGCCAGTTATAAATATAACCTTTGTCTCCGACAGTTGGTTCGGTTAGCACGTGCAAAAGCATTGCCAGCCACGTGTGTTTTGACACTTTGAAACATTTTTAAAATCTTGCCATTTGTGCACCAAAAATTATACACCCTCAACCATGGACTCTGTACCCCCACTTAGAATTGGAAGAATATATAATATAAAATTATTTAAAAAATTTTAAAATTTATATAAAATATATTTGTATTAGTTATTTTAATGCTAATTTTATATATATCAATAATAACTGTATCTTTAAATTAAATAGTAAAAATTATTATTCAGCTAAAATTTTTTTATGTTTTTGACGTTAATTTCAAAAATTCATTAGAATTCTTTATAAAACTAAGTCACAAGATTAAGATAATAATAAACATAGAAAAATGGAATATATATATATTAAGCAAGTAGAATAGAGTTGAAATAAAATAAAATAGGTTATTTAAAATTTTTAATATTAAAAATTTTAATTTTTAATAATATACTGAAATACGAAGTATTCTAAAATAAATTAAATATATATGGTAATATTATTTTTTTTTAAAGAATTGTAATATTAGATTGATAAAAGAAAATACAAAATTAAAATTAAAATATAGAAGAAATAAGAAAAATGTTAAATAAAAAAATTATATTGTTATAGTAAAAGAAATAAATAAAATACTACTAAATAAAAAATTGTAAACAAAGGGAATATTTTGAACCAAATAACCATTAGAGTAAGGAAGACATTTTAGTACTTTAAATGACACTTTATTACTTTATCAATTTAGGGTGGGTGGATGCCCATCATTAATATAAGATAAATCCGCCTCTTATATTTGTATTACGTTTTTATTTTTGACAAAGATATATCTACTCTACTCTACTTTCTATCTAAAGGGAAGGGGGAAGTGTTAGCGTGAATCGAACCCAAACACTAAATCTTGGTAGGAGATCACCTACCACTGGGATACTTCCTTGTTCGTAATGGGATTTGAATCCACAACCTCAGGGTCGTTAGACACCACGCTAAGTCACTAAGCTAGATGGTTGTTCCCATTTGTATTACTTATTTTAATGGTAATTTTTTTAATTCAATGTACATGAATGTGAAAAAAATAAAATTGTAATTTTACAACTATATAATGTAAAATAATATAATTATATTGCTTCACTATGTATATTTTATTAATTATAAAAATAAAACTAGAAAAATATATTTATTATTTTTAAAATTCATGAATGAGACCCTCCAAATTAGTAGATTATAAAATTAAGTTAAAATGAGACTGTTAAATAGAAAAAGATAGCAATAGAGAGAAGAGAACAATAAAGACAAATAGGTTGAAATCTGAATTATTTTATCACAGTATTGAGTTCGAATAAGCCCTATCTATATAAAGAACGGCCGCAGTAGCATGAACAAAATTTGAAGTGTCCAAATTTATAATACACATTAGTAATTAGAACAAAAGAAAGTAATCTTGAGAAGGTAAAATTTATGTAGGTTTTTGACTTTTTATTGCCCTTATCAATTAAAAAGAAAATTGCAATTTTTGTAAATTTGTGGTAAACTTATTATAAACTTTCTGTAAAGGACTTGACAACCTATGTCTTTCAAAAAGAAACACCACCCTTGCATTCATAAATTAATTTTGCTATTGTTTTGTGTATACGGAATACCTTATTCAAAAATTCAATTGCATCCAAAGCGATTAAATTAAAAATAAAATACATCAATTTCATGACTTCAAAACTAACTTGAACCAAATTTAACGATAGGGATGATTTGTACTTCAGCTAACCATATTCAAAAACAAGCATCAACTTCTAATTTTGTTCAAATTTTCCATTTGAACCAAGTAATGCCTAGGCAAAGATTTTATGAAGAACTAAGTAAAGCTTGCAACTCAAAAACTACCAAAAGTGTTCCAAAGAAGACTGGCAAAAATGACTAATATGCTTACAGAACCAAATATCAGGAAGCCTTTAGCTCAATTTAAGAACAAGGGGTCTAACTGTTGAATTTTATCAGATCACAGTGCTAAATAGTAATTTGCCTTAACACAAAAAGAACATAAGGCGTTTTCTTCGTAATTACATATTACATGAATTTACCTTTTAAAAATGTTTATGTAAAAGACCAAATAGACTATAGAGTAGTTAGAAAGCAATAGAAGAGTTAAAAATAAAAGAACACCAGTAGTCAGAAATTCAAGAACAGGTTATATGACTAAGTCATGCTCTGTAACAAAATAACAAAATAGGTAGCATGTACCCATCAACTAAATATTTGTAAGGTTTAAACTCACTCTTCCAAATTCCAAAGTAGAAAAGAATGTAACATCTTATGTTAAATTTCTACTTGTGAAATTTCCATCCTTTTCCTTGACAACTATCAAAATCAATCTTCCTTCCCCATGGGAACTCCTACACAAGCAGATCATAATGATTCTTACCACTGTACAGTAGCCTCACAACTTTCCTTGCTTTTCTATTTCCCGAGCCCTTGCGAAATTCAGCTCCGTACTCTGCTATGGGAATAAAGCCAGAGCCCCATCTACCACCCCTCACATGCTGCAATCAAGTAAGATATTTGCACAATAAACCTCAAAGAGGAAACAAACTCCTTCCAATGTGGTAGAGGTTAAAAAATTGATTTCTAGTCATTGGAACATATCTTTTGGCTTAGTTATATTCATTAATTTTCTAGTAACATTATTTGTGAACCTAAATAGTTGAATAAGACATTAAAAGAAAAGGTAGAAACCACATTGAAGTTATTTGGAGTAAATATCAATTGCTAGGATCTTTATGGAAAATCTTTATGGAAACAACATACCTCATGCTCCGGTATATAAACAATGATTGGCTGGCAGCATAACCTCGAAAGCACCTAATTCAATTTTGAATTACAGTGATTGTCAGCAGATGATGTTTCATCCAAAATTGCAATGAGATTTCTTGGTAATTCCAAGGGGAAAAAGGCAAGCACACACATCATGTCGCCCATACAAAAATATGAAAGTGCACAATAAAAACTCTATACTAGGAAGTTGAATTTTCCTCATTGGACACCATGAGAGGTTATCCTCTTGTGAAACCGTTAAGTGGCTCCTTGGACATACACACCTTCAAAAATTAACCTATAAGATTCTAATTTTCATTATTACTTCTTATTTATTTACATTTACTCTTAACTCTATCAGTGTGCTATGTATGAATATAAGCAAGCATATGCCAGATCAATGATAATATTTTCTGCAATGGTTAAATCCGATCAAGAATAAAATTAACAGATTCATAGAAGGGACAAGCTTAAAATAATAGAGGCATAAAAAAAAAAATAGAACTAACCAGTAGCTCTGACTCTCCTCCCCAAAAATCAGGACGACGAATGCGCTGACAGTAGCTACAGAAAGAAATTATACGTGTGTTGAACATATTCCCAGTCAATGGAACATGCACAAGCATGATATCTAAAATGAATAGGCATAATGTTTTGAGGACTCACCGTTTCAAAGACTCATCAACTGTAATTGCAACCACAGCTTCTTCGTACTGCTGGCGTTCTTTACTGCTATCGCATACGACCTCTTTCACAGCCATTCGTAGATCATCTGCAATGTTTTGAGCAAAAGAATGCCAAGTCATCCCACAAAATCAATATTATCTTACAATCTCTTCCACAAAATCCAGTATCGATGTTACATTGCAGGTCAAGTTTTCCTTATCAAATTTTTATAGCACTTAATTCAAGAAATCAAATTAAGAGGCCAAGAGAATCTTGTTGCTCAATGCTTAGTTTGGATTAAGAAAATTCACAAATTTTAAGAGTTTTTCTCCTCCATGGTGAATCGTCGAGTACATAAGTAGCTAGTTGCTGATGTTTAAATACAAGAGGTCAATTTATGTCATGGCAAATAGCACAGAAATAACTTCAAAACGTGATCATTACTTAAAAGACTTGATTGAGTTGCCGGCGGTCCTCTGTCATGGTCTAAATACAAGCACAATAGTCAGTGAAATTCATTTAATGGAGACATTACCTAGTGATAAATGCACCAACAGCAAAGGAATGGAATGCCGTATGATACTTGTTTCATTAAAAAAAAGGTTTTCTGAAATCAATACATGAAGCAGAGTTAATATACCTGCGTCTTCTCGCTCTTCTAGTGGCTTAAGCAAGATACCTTTGTTAAAAGCCATTCCTTTGACCTGATTTTCATCAATAAAAGTGTCACAGGCAACAAAATGATAACAATATGTAGCTTTTCAGAGAGAGAGAGAGAGCATGCATAATTTCGACGGTGATGCTAATAGAAAGACATATAATTTAAGGTGACTAATAATTTCAGAAATCAAACGAGGTCATCCGATAATAAGATTTAGCTACAAATGAAAATTGAGTAGAAATTTCTGATATCCAATTGCCTCACATATGCCTTTGAATTCTAAGGGAAAATTAAGTACGGAAAAGCTGATATCCAATTTCATTTCAACATTGTATTCTTAAGTACGGAAAAGCTGTGCAAAAACACTTCATGGTCCAATTGCCTCCACATATGCCTTTGAATTCTAAGCGAAAATTAAGACTTGCAAGTTATAGCAACAAACTCAAAACTAATTTGCTCATAAATCTCAAGGCTAAATTAGAGTTCGAAATTCTTGTACTTAATATTAACAATTTGAAACTACCATGAAAATAGTCAAATTACCAATGCACGGAATAGACACCGGCCGTCTCCAGTAACTTTCTGAACTGAATAATGCTCGATTTTTTTCTTTGCGGGTGATCCACTAGCTCTAGAAAACAAAAAAAAAATCCCAAAATCACTTACAGAACTCTCATTTTGATGTCTAGAAGTAGAAGTTTATTAAAAATAATACTCAAAGAACTAACAGCGATGGTCCAATTCTGGCGAAAAAGCGATGGCTCTCGTCTGCAAAAGAGAGCGTAGGAGGACATCTGCAGATTGAAGGAACGGGAGAAGGAACAAGCTCAAATTGAGCAGTTCCATTCCTGAGTTGCTCGAGTATATTCTCTGCATAATATCAGCAATTGTTAGTGAAGAGAATCGAGGAAATTTAAAAACAAATATACAATAATTTCCAGTTGCTGCTTGTCGATAGTGACACATGAACTGGGTTTTACCATTCACGAATTTCTCCGCCATGGAATGGAATGGAAACTACCGAATTGAAGAGACCGGGGAGAGATAAATAACAGTGTGTATGTACCCGGAAGAGTTTACTAATATGAATACTAAAATGCTACAAGCATGATTCCGTTGTAGTCTAGTCGGTTAGAATATTCGGCTCTCACCCGAAAGACCCGGGTTCGATTCCCGGCAACGGAAGTACGTTTTTGCCCCTCCGTATGTGAATTTTTTGCATTTACGAACAAAATAATACTCAAAATCACATTTTCCCCCTAATCATCATGACAACAAAAAATTTGTTTTAACATAACAATTAATCAATACAGTTACCTTTTTTTTTAAAGTCATTTTACCATTTCTTCATCTCAAATGACAAAAACAGCTTATTAGTCAATTTAATCAATATCATCCACTTCAATTAAACATTAATTGCTTACTTTTAAAAACCTTAATAAGTAAACGTTTTTAGAAATTAAAAGTCAAATAATACTAACTTACCCTAAGAAAATTATTAGTAAAAATCAAATGAGTGTAAATGACAAGAAGTGTATAATAAAGAGGGATTCAATGATAGATTAAGGAAAAACCCCATATTTGCTTCCTAATCAAACTAAAAAGCCTAAAAGCAGGAGGGGAGCCCTAGGAGAGAGCATCGAAGCGATCGAACCAATCACACGAGCAAACAAAAGTACACACGTGCCAAATAGAGAGACAGAGAGGGCAACTGAAAAGAGAAACGCCTTCCTATTTAACGGCCAAACCGAGAAATGCTGGCTCATTATAAACCCAGCACCAAAGCAGCTCTTTCCCTCCTCTCTCTCTCTCTCTCTCTCTTTCTCTCGCATAATAAGCATAAGAAGTATCGACACTTTTATAACTTACAACCAAACAACCCCTCTGCTCTGACGATCTCCCCGATGCTGCTTCCCATTTTCCTTCTTTATTAAATTTACTTATTCTTCTCTTCTTCTTCTTTAGATCATCTCTCGCTCTTTGCTTTTAGATCCCTATTTCTCTGGTAATTTTCTCTGCTATTGCTTCTCTCTTTTTAGTATAATTCGTTTGTTTTTGTATCGGATTCTGTCATTTTCTTCTATTTTTGTTTAGGCTTTTAGATTAAAAGTGTTGTTCTTCTTCTTCTTCTGTTTCTGGTTATTAAACAACTGGAGAAGAAATTGGAAAAGATATTATGTTGATTTGAGTTTTTTTTCCTTAGCTCAGCTAAGAAGTTTAATTGACTTAACTAAACATTTACTTTGCCTTTTTACTCTAACTTGTTTTTAGTAAGCAAATGTGCAGAGAGTAAATTGTTTTACTTTTTAATTTGTATAGCATTGTTTTTATTTTGCAGATTAATTGCTTTTGAAGCTAAATTTTTGGGCTTTGGAGATTTAATCGGCAGATTTGTTTGAGAAATTTGAAGCTAGTAAGTGTTAGATTTAGGAGAATGGCTTCTATACCGCATTCGCCAGCTGCATTTACTAGAACTTCAGCTTCGGATCTTCTTAGGAGCTCTAGCAATGGAGTTACTGGTATCCCTTTGAGGACATTAGGAAAAACACGATTTAGCTCAAAACAGGGGGATTTTTCAGTGACCGCTAAGATTAGGAAAGTGAAGAAGCAAGAATATCCTTGGCCTGATAATCCAGATCCAAATGTGCCAGGAGGAATCCTTTCTCACCTTTCTCCTTTTAAGCCTTTAAAAGAGAAGCCAAAGCCAGTTACTTTGGATTTTGAGAAGCCACTTGTTGATTTAGAGAAGAAGATTATTGATGTAATTCAGTTCTTCCTTGGGTTACTTTTGAGTTTGAGAGTATGTCATTTACCTAACAGTTGTTTTGTTTTCGCTGCAGGTGCGGAAGATGGCAAATGAAACTGGTTTAGACTTCACTGATCAGATTATGTCACTGGAGAATAAGTATCAACAGGTTTGATCAATTGCAGGCTTAGTTAAATATGTGGCATACAAGTTGAAATAAGCATACACTTACTTTCTCGTAGTATGTCTTATGTTCGTACTATGTCTTATGTGCTCTGACATTCTTTATATGCACACATTGGTTCAGCAAAACCTCAAACTAATAGCACATTATTTCTAAAAGTAGTAGGATTTTGGGATGGACTTGTGGTAGCAAATTAGTTTTAACACCACATAGAATGCAAGCTCTGTTGGACTTTGCTACCATTTTGATTTTGGATGTTCTGAGTTTGCATTGGCAACAACTGCTAGTCAAAGATTTTACCTTTTTCATATTTGGTGCTTCATTTTCTCCATGTTATTAACTCACGTTTCCATTTTGTATTCACAAGCTTTAAAGTTTTTGCAGCCTTGTCTGATAGAATGGCGAATAATTATTTCCTTATAATCTCAACTTTATTAAATTAAATGGTCTGTCTTTCTACGGTGAATAAAATGTTAGGGAAGTTTTTTTTGGACTAGTCTTCCTTATGACTACTGTGCCCAACAGGAATCAGGACTCTATGCTTCTCTGACCACTATTCCTCCTGTTATGTGGCTACCATATGATTGAATGTAGAAGTCAAAAAAGCGTGTGCAATTTCAAGTGTGGTAGACCCTAGGGCAAATTTGAATTGAAAATCTAAATTTTGTATATATGGTTCAAAAAGGAGAGATATATCTATTATCCAAAAACAAAAATAACATATGCTTGTCTTTCCTGAAAAATATTGAATTTATCTAGAAAGTGGAAACGAAGAAATGATAGTGATGCACATTATTAAAAATCTGCATCTGTCTGAGTTGTTCACTGTCTTAATTCTTGCGGCACATACCTCTAATGTTGAAATATTCTTTAGAAGTCTTAGATAATTTGAGTTGTATGCTTGGCTAGTGTATTTTCATGATTTCTAATTTCTACTTTCTATTTTAAAATCGCAGGCTCTAAAGGATTTGTATACACATTTGACCCCTATACAACGTGTGAATATTGCACGACACCCTAACAGGCCCACTTTCCTTGATCACGTATTTAACATCACTGAAAAGGTATGCTTCTAAGCACTTTAGCTTTTAAACTTTCAGCTTTTTCTCTTTATCTGTTGAGTTCTTGTAACTTCAGGTTGCCAGATTTTTTCACTAATGTTAGTGAATACATTGTATCCTAATGTGTCCAGTTTGTGGAACTTCATGGAGATCGAGCAGGTTATGATGATCCTGCTATTGTTACTGGTATTGGAACCATAGACGGTAAAAGATACATGTTCATGGGTCACCAGAAGGGTAGAAACACAAAAGAGAACATTATGCGCAATTTTGGGATGCCTACTCCCCATGGGTATGTTTAATTAGTGTTAGAATGCCCATATGCTTTAAAATGAGATAATTATGTAAACCTAACAGTAAATTGCTTTGCTTCTTATGAGCTGATAAATTTTACCTTCAAACAGATACCGAAAGGCTCTACGCATGATGTATTATGCAGATCGCCATGGATTTCCCATAGTTACTTTTATTGATACACCTGGTGCATATGCAGACCTCAAATCTGAAGAACTAGGCCAGGTAGAGGACAGTCATAAAGTGAAGCTTCCACCTTCTTTCCTTCTGAATGCTGACTTAATTGATCTCTCTGATATTTGCATACTTACAGGGTGAAGCCATTGCCCATAATTTGAGGACAATGTTTGGTCTAAAGGTACCGATTGTGTCAATTGTTATTGGGGAAGGTGGCTCCGGGGGTGCTTTGGCCATTGGCTGTGCTAATAAATTGTTAATGCTTGAAAATGCTGTATTTTATGTTGCCAGGTAATTCTAGTTTTTCCTTGCTGCATTATCTTAATCTGAAGGCAATTATATTGTTGGATAACTCTTCAAGGTTTGCTTAGATAGCATATGTATCAGCTATTATTATTCCAATGTACTTGGAACAGAGAGGCATTAGGATTTACATTCAGAAGACTGCCTCCAGTTTTCAATGTCAATGAGAACAATTACTAGCCTAAGCTTTTCTTTTTCTTATCCTATTTTATTGATTTGCTTTCTGCAGATCTCAAACTTTGTTCTCAATCTCACTTAACCTTGTTGTTTTTTGTGCTTAATTAATTTTCTGCATACTCAGAATGTAATTATATGATACTAGTGGTAATGCTACTGATGCATGTATCTGACCATTGTAAGATGACTGGACTTTGTTCTTGACATAGGATCAGATGGAATGAGTTCTGTCCTCAAACTTTACCTACATTGTCCTACATCACATGTGAAAGCAGTAGTTCATAAATTCCACCCACGTTCTTCCGAAATCCTATTCATTTTATCATTCCAATGCATAGTGTGTCTCATCATTTTTGTGGACAATCATGCACATCAACATATTTTAATTTTGTTTTTAGCTTTATGTGAATGCCTCGACTTTTCATGATTATTTGTTTTAATTCTTTTCATTTGTCATCATATAGTCCTGAAGCATGTGCAGCAATTTTATGGAAGAGTGCCAAAGCTTCTCCAAAGGTCAGCCTTCTCACTACTGGGTTTGTTATTTGGGGCGATTTATTACAGATGACTGATTTTCCATTTTTCCCAATCCAGGCTGCTGAAAAGTTGAAGATCACTGCTTCCGAGTTGTGCAAGTTGCAAATTGCAGATGGTGTCATTCCTGTAAAGATTTTTCTACTTTCATATCTTCAGCATTTTCTTTCTTGTTTGCATTTTTTTTTTCCTTTTATGCCTTCCTACATTTTCGATTTTGTACACCATGATAACCCTATGAAAACCCTAATTCAAAGTTTAACTGGATCTCCTCCTTATGAATAGATGCTGACTGGTTCAATTTAGTTTGCCCATGTTTCAGATCTTTTTCTTAATTTCTTTAACATCCAAAAGCAATCTTTTCAAATTTAACAGGAGCCACTCGGTGGTGCACATGCAGATCCATCATGGACCTCACAACAGATAAAGATTGCAATTAATGAATCTATGGATGTGAGTGTCACTTACAGCAAGCCAAATTAATTAAATATATTATTGATGATGTTTTGGGGATATGCATAATTTTAGATGAAATATGTTGTAGTTTTATTATCATATGGATGTTGGGTGTTTGCAGGAGCTGACAAAGATGAACACAGAAGAGCTGCTGAAAGATCGTATGCTTAAGTTCCGAAAAATTGGTGGCTTTCAAGAGGGAATCCCAATAGACCCTAAAAAAAAAATCAACATGAAAAAGAAAGAAGCACCGGTTGTTCGAAAGACTCCAGTGCTTGAGTTGAAGGGTAAGGTTCGTCGAAAGTTGAAGGGTAAGGTTCGTCGAAAGACTCCAGTGCTTGAGTTGAAGGGTAAGGTTGGTCGAAAGACTCCAGTGCTTGAGTTGAAGGGTGAGGTTGAGAAACTGAAACAACAAATTTCAAAAGCTAAGGAATCATCAAGCAAGCCTTCAGAGTTGGCTTTGAATAAGATGATTGAAAAACTGAAACGAGAGGTTGATCTTGAATTTTCTGAAGCTGTTAAAGCCTTGGGCTTCACGGACAGGTTAGCGACTTTGCGGGAAGAGTTTTTGAAAGTGAATTCACAGGACCAACTTATGAATCCTGTTCTGATGGACAAGATTGGAAAACTTAAGGATGAATTTATTCAAGGCCTGTCAGCAGCTCCCAACTGTGCAAGTCTGAAGTATAAACTTGATATGTTGAAGGAGTTCTCCAAAGTTAAGTGCATCTCAGAAAAGAATACTAAAGGTTTGGCATTAAAGCAGGAAATCAACAAGAAACTTAAAGAGGTGATGGATCAGTCTGATATGAAGGAGAAGATGGAAGCATTAAAGGCTGAAGTTCAAAAATTAGGAGCTTACAATGAAGGTAAAATAGACGAAGAGACAAAGGCAAACATTTTGAACATGAGAAAGGAGATAGAGTATGAACTGGCAAACGTTCTCAAGTCCTCAGGTTTGGATGTTGAGATTGTGAAGTCAAAAGCAAAACAAGTTGATGAGCAGACTCCATTGCTAGACTTGAAAACTAAAATGGAAAATTTGAAGGAACAAACTAACAAGAAAATTGAAGATGTAATAAATTCATCAGATCTTAAAAACATGATTGAGTTGCTGAAGTTGGAGGTAGCAAAGGCCAGAAATAAACCTGACGCCAGTGCAAAGAATAAAATAGAGGCTCTGGAACAACAAATAAAGCAGAGGCTTTCATCAGCCATTAACTCAACAGAATTAAAGGAGAAACACGAAGAACTGAAATTAGAGATTTCTGAAGCAATTGAAACCGCAGCTGGATCAGATGAAAACCTAAAAACTGATGGAAGTTTGAAACACGATGAATCAAGAGTAGAGGTCAATTTGGGTGCAAAACAGTAGCTTTGCTTAGAGTAAGTTCCATATTCTCCGTTTTTTTTTTTCTCCTCAGTCCTCACTATGTTTTTTTAATTTATTCCCTTGTGGACTAAATATATATACATCCCCTGTTTCAGTTTTTGTTTAAAGGTGTAGCCTTTTATGACTAGGGGCACAAACAATTCAACTGGTTATGTTTTTCTCTTTTGAGCTTTCATAGAGTGGTTTAATACGTTAGGAAAATAATTGAAATGTTGACTTAAGTTTTTATGCATGACTGTATTGACTAACGTACAAATTTAGTTTGAGTGATTGACAACTTTAGTGTTCTCTCTCTATTGACTTTGATTGCATGCTTGTGCAGTTTCTATTTTGTAGGTAAACTATCAGTGAAAAAGTGGCATAGAAACAGCTGGGCAGGATTTACTTTAAAGCAGTTAGCTGCATCAAGCACTTGTAGTAAGCAGAATACGTGGATGAGACACTGCCACCAATGATGCAGTCTTGCCGGATAAACGAGCACAAAATTATATAATTTTCAGATTAGCTGAACCATTTATTTACGAATTGAGCTTTTATTAATTTTAACTTAAGTTTTGTGGTAAGATGTGTTATTTTTCCTATTGATAAACACAGAACGATTCTGTAAATTATGAGTGCAATAAGAAGAGGATACTTTCGACCATGATTATCTTTAAAAACTTTAATTTCAGGTGAGACCCATGATTATGCTGATATGGGATTTGCACGATGGTTTGAGCTTTAATTTAAACACTACTTACGTTACAGATACATTAGAAGTTGTTTCTGAATCTGCGTGTGTTTCTGCGAACAAAATTTAATTTTAAACTAAATTGCTTATTTTATTATTTTTTGAAATTAAAAATATTTTAAATTTATACATGGTTGTGTAAATTACTGCATCCAGGTTGTGTATATTACTGATAAAGAGAATTATACATACACGAGTCTTGTGGAACTAACCCCCCTAACATCATAGAACGATAACATAACATCTTCGGCCGGTGGTGCATGAAAGATATGCAAACGCATACGAAAGGACAGTAAAGGAAAGGAAAGGAAAGGAAATGTCCCAAAAGCCAACCGAAACCTCATTTGTTTCTCGATAAGTATGTCGTATCTTCACAATCCAGTTTCTCTTAATGAGAGTCCAAGCTTAATGTAACAAACCAGCTTAATTCTATTAATGAGAGTCCAAATTTGATGTAACAAACCAGCGTTAGGAGAACAACGCACTTGATGACGTGAAAAGAACGAAACTGCCGTCAAAACTATCCATGTTCACAATAATATGACGAAATCCTTCCTCCCATGCAATAGTAAGACAGCCCAAAACTCTGCTTGTAGGACTGAGCAGCTACCAACTTTGCTTTTTATAATGGCATAGGCATACACACGAAGACCCAAGGGGATGGAGGCCAAGCATCGAAGCCTTAGATCAAGGTAGAAATGCATTCCCCTAGACCCACCCACGTTGAACTGATTAATGCTCATACTTGATTTATTAACGAGAATTATTATTATTATTATTTTTTTTTTTTGTTAAATAGTTTTCTTATGAAAATTTGTCAAATATTGTTAAAAGTTTTCAATATATAAATTTTTTATTGTATATTTATATTTTTAATATTCATAATTTGGCCCTAATATTTTTTATATTAACATGTTTTCCCTCGTATCCTCCCCCTATAATTTTTAGAATGGCATTTTCCTGTTTCGGTGCAATGTATCTGCTAAAAAGTTAGTAAAAAACAACTTTGTAAGCATGTTTGGTTAGCTTATAACGAAGAGACAACACGTGATGATTTCAATTTCAATGCCAAATACACCTTAAATAACAAGTTCAGTGAGTTGACAGTTATAGTGATACGGTGGAAATACACTCGTTACCAGTCTGAAGAGCTGGGTTCAATTCCCATAAAATCCCCTTCCCTAATTCCCATGTAGAATAGAGTAGATTACAGTGCCTATGTCAAAAAAATAATAAAAAAAAAACGCAAACTGGATGCAGTAAGCAAATGGCCTAGGTTGTGGCTTGGAAACGTAAATGTAGAAAAACTCACTGCTAAGGAACACTTTCAGATCATAATTCATTAGCAATTCAGGTTTTCAGTGATAAAGAAATTGGCTTCAATATAAGAAAGGGATGACAGCTTTTCTAGTCTTGGGATAATCTTCTCCAAACTTGTCCAAATACCACCTGTGGTTGGCATGTGCTCTAGGAACCAAGTTAGCACACGTCTGAACAAAGAACCCAAACCCAACCCAGGACCATGTCATTACTGACCAACCAAGCCACTCCACAATCTCTCCAAAGTAGTTGGGACAGCTCACTAGCTCAAACCATCCTCCTCTTGGCAACTTATACCCACCCCCTTGTCTTTTCAATCCCACCAAAACTCTATCTGACCAAATATTGATCCACATGCCCCAAGAGAACACCAATAACCCACCTATTAACTTCCACCAGAACCACCCATCGCTATCATAATCACTCTTGTAATGAGACACCCACCTGGCCTGCAAATACGCGTTTGATAAGTTAAACCCAAATGCCATCAGTGCCACACTGACTGGAAAACCACTAGCTGCTTTAGTCTTCTGCTGATCTGTATTCAAGTAAAGGTGGAGAGGGTAGAAGCAGACCCTGTGGAAATAGTGGATGAGAAAAGGAGAGATAAGAATTAACGCTTTGAAATTGGTGGCATGTCGGCCTAATGGAAAGAGGAGAAGGGTGAGCCAGATTGTAGGGCTCTCCATCAAAAACCAAGCTAAAGGTGGAGAGATGGCTGGACCCCAGCCAGGTCGGTTGTGTTTGCCATATGGAGCTTGAAGGAACCTGAGAGAGATGAAGATAGGGGGTCCTAAGATGTAAAAGGAGAGGAGGACGTAATCGAAAAGGCTTTTATCTGAGAAATCCATTCTTGTGTGCAGGATTGACGAGTCAAAACTCAGGAAATTGTGCAAATTTCTTAGTGATTAGTAGGTTTCAAAAGTGTTAGGCAGTTTGAGGCGAATAAAATAAGGACATGCAATTGGAATGACTTAGTTGAAAACAAGGAGAATCATCTCCCACACTTTCACAACTGGATAATTAGGTCTTGGACTCATCTTATATTGATCTTCATAATTCCTTATTACTGTGATTTACCTGATAAATGAAAATCTACTTTCAGAGGAAGTATAATAATAGAAATATAAATCAAACAAGATATCACTCAAAGCATGCACACAAATTTACAAAACCTGCTTTTGTTGCTTCTCAATACAATTCACTCTCAAAATAAATAAAACAAATTCCAAAAATGACTCTTTCTTTTGGTCTGTAGAGTGGGTACTTTGTTTATTTCTTCTCGTGAAGCAGTAACCCACCTCGATATTTTTCTAATATAATTTTGTTTTTGTCATATAATTCATTTTCTTGAATCATGAAATTACCTTCTACTGTCTATTCTCTATGTATCTTTCTATAAAAATAAGATTTTATAATGAAAAAATCTCAAGAAAAGAACTCTTTTGCCTCCATAAACAATTTAAAATCAAAATCCACGTTTCTTTTTCTTCTTCTCAAAGAAGTGACCTTTAAGACTAACCTTTAAATAAGCAAGCATTTGCAGAAGTAGAACAAGCTCTGCTCCGGCTGAGTACCGCATTCAGGATAACTGCCTGCGTCCCAAAATCACAACGAATAAAACTCGTTTTCAAAATTGAGCCCAAATATAAAATAGAGCCAATTATGTATTGAAATAGACAGAACAATGATGGAAGCTATCTTTAAAAAAAAAAAAAACAATGTAAAGGTCTTTTAAGCAAAAAGCTTAGAAAGAAAACCAATTACAGAGATCTTCAGGATCAAACTCGTTAGATTCGAGACGATAATTGAGTTTGGCTGAGAATAAGAAGTATTAAAAAGGTAAAGATTAGGGGTTTTAATTCGATCATCATTTCAATATCAATGCTTTCATACAAATTACACAAACCATGCCCGTATATATGGGATTACCTATAACTACACAAAAACAAACAGCAAGCTAATTACGAAAAGCTAAGATGAGATAAGTTTCGAGATAACTTACTGAAATGAAGAAACAGAAGATGTGAAGAACTTATTGTTCAGTGCCAGCAACACGTCCCAGACGGCAAAAGAGCACGGGTGCACTGGCAAGTGTCCTCCGGAAGGTGATCGACGAGCTAAAAACGAGCAAAAGAAAGATTTATTAGGGTCAGAGAGTGAGAGAAGGCAGTAAATGCATTGAAATAAATAGGACTGTCTGACCAAAGAGCACAGTCTGGTGGTGGTGGTGGTGGCCGAACCACCGAACGACAACCTATTATTTTTTTTACCAAAGAACGACAACCTATTAATAATCTGATCTATGGTAAATGTTCATGTTGCTCCCTAAACTTGTCCACCTTGGCTAAACTGCCCAGATTTGAAGTGCTTTGCCGATTTCCTCTTCAACTTGGACAAAATTTGTTATCTTTGAAGAGTAAAATGATGTCGTTTTCTTATTCGGCCAGAATGGGTAATTCGGTCCTTTGCTGAAGGTAAGAGATGTTAGGTTCTTTTGCTATATTTAAAATTTCATGTTTAGTCCTTGTTGAAGGTAAGATATGACAAATTTCAGTTTGGTTCTTTAAATGAGGGCACTTTTATAAATTCATATGGCATAAAGACTAAAGTGTATAACAGTAACAAAAGAGTCTATCTCAACCTCATCTTAAAAAAACAATCCATTTCCTTCAACTCGAACGATTTCACCTTAAGCGCTGCCATATAGTATTTAACCAGATGTTGCCACCACCAATCGACATTAGACGTTGGAAGTCATGTCTAGCCAATTCAAATTTAGAAGGGCATGGATAATGCAATTTCAAAAGAACGATTTCACCATTCTTTAATTTATACAGTTTCACCCTTCTCAGTTTTAAGAAATTGAAATCAGTGGCCACCATGGTTATCGGGTTCCATAGCTGTCGAGCCTTTGTGCAATTTCAAAAGATTCTACTCATTTGAAGACCTGAAAGAAAATTTCTCTTATAAATAAGAAAAAAGTGAAAATTTAAAGGGTTTATGATAAAATTGAATTAAAGTAAATATAAAATAGATCAATTAGAGTAAATTGAATTAAAGTAGACTGTCGTGGCACTATTCACAACTTCTAAATGCTATAGCCACAAAAAAAAAATATTAATTTTGTCTTATGAATGGTTGAATTTCCAGTAGACATCTCCATACATGTATTTTATTAATCATTTAGTAGAGATTATAATTCAAAATTCAAGCTTAAATAAAGTAAATTAAATTGATTGGAGTAATTTAGTAAGCTTGTAGTAGTAATTAGATTGATTTGATAATTCAGTAATTAAATTCATGCTTAAATTTATTTTGTAGGAACCTCAAGGAATCTAGAGTAGACGTCCAAATAATGAAAAACTAACATTTTCATTGACAAATTCAAAATCAAATTGATTTAATCCAAAAAGTAAAATAAAATTGAAAATACATAGGAGCTTCTTAACAATAGTTTAAGTTATTCAATTTGCTATGCTTTATTAAGATTCAATAAATAGAAGATATTATATCAAAATTTCTTGGGTTAGGCAAAATTAGGTTATAAGTGAAGTGAGTAATTTTTCTCAAAATGATGTATTTTTGCTTATAATGGTAGTAAAATGCAAAAGAGTAAATCAACCTAAATACATAATCTCAGGGCTCGTTAAAGTGGTTGAATAAACATACAAATGAAATGGAAGATAGATTATGTTAAAAAATAAATGGAAGATAGATTGTCTCTTTGCCCTCATTTCCGCCCAAACCCAAATTTTCTTCCTTTTAACTAATAATCAATTAGGGGGAACTATAATAAGTTGACCTTTTTGCGATAAAGGTCATAATTAATATCTAACAAATCCATATTAAGTTATTGATCGCTAATCATTATTATTCATCTAAAAGGTTTTCAATTGGATATCAAATAGACAAATAGGATAATTAAAAATCATATCGAAATAAACATAAGAGAAATAGAATCATCAACCTCAAAATACATAAACATAATGCGATGACGAAACCAAAGAGAGAAACAAAAATGGATATCGAAATTGAGAAAGGAGATTAGGAATTTAGGTTTTATGTTTGTATTTCTCTTCTATCGAGTGGGTCTTTCCACTTGACGAAGAATTTTACACATCAATTCTATGTGGCATGCTGATTTGTCATTCTTAATCGATGTTAAAATATAAGGTGGATGAATGATCCAACATACTTGTCATTTGTTTCAAGTATATCTAAATTATAAAATTAGAGCATCTCTAATGCAATGGTGAATTGCTTTCATTTAATAGATATGTTAGAAAAAATGGAAATGATTTTTAAAAAACTATTTTTAATGCTAATGTTTATTTGACCGTCCAGCTGACGTACTAATAGACAATGTTTAGCAAACCTTATATTTCTGAAGGGTCTGCTTGACACTGTCCATGTTAAAATTGTTATGTGATTGGTTATCCATTAAATTGTGGACCCCAAAAAGAGAAGTAAATGAAAAATGGAAGATGTTGCATTGAAGACAATTTTTTAAAAGTTAAAATCTAAAAATAAACGGTTAGCCACGAAATCGTTCACACCTTTTATTTCAATCGACACATTAGCTGCAATCTACATTACCATTGGAGATGCTTTAGGGTGAAATAGTTGCACAGTATTGTAACTAGGGTGAATTAGATACAGGACAAAAAATTGGGTGAATTTGTTAAAAGTATAAAAATTGAGGGTGAAAATGTATTTTAGGACTCTAGAGGCCGGAAGGCCCAATTTCACAAAACGCAATCGATCCGGACCATTTAAAAAGATTATTATAAAAATTGGGTCTCAATTTTCTTTAATTAATTAATCGCTTTTTATATTAATTAAATAATTTATATTTATAAAAAAATAGATAAAAACAAAATTATTCACTTTGAGTTCGAGCTTCTAACCCCCGATTCGTGGATTTGCTCTCCTTACATGGATTGATCATTTCATTAAATAAAACCTTTACTTCTCTCTCCAAACCAACAAACCTTCCCACCACCTCTGTCTCGCTCTAGGGTTTCCAACACAACTGCAAACTGAAGACCGCGAAGACCTCCCTTGCCATAATTGTGCCCTTTTTAAGCTTTCGAAGAAACTCTTTCTTTAGTGGTCTGTTTGATCGCGCGCATGTCGATTTCTTAGCTGCAGAAAGAATCTGTTTCTTCTCTGTTACTCCAGGTCTTTCGATTTTTTTTTTTTTGCTATAATTTGTCTTTGATTGTACGGTAAATGCGAGCTTCGAACACTTTTTCTTTATGTTCCTTCTTTTATGTCGATTCACGGCTGCGGTGCGTCACATTCATGTTTAATTTTAGTAGTTACGGTTTGATTTGAGTTTCACTTTTCAGTCTGATATATATGTTTCTGGAAACATAATGTGAGGAATTCAGTTTTTGAAATTTACTTTTTTAGCTGTAAAATGGCGCAAGTAATAGTGAAACGAACGTAACTATAACTGTACCTAGTAAGTTTTTTTTAGTAGTGGTCCTTTTCTTTTCCTTTTTGGCCAATTTCTCATTAGGGACAGGAAGCTTTTTTTGAAAGAGGGTGTTAACAATTTCTGATTTTTAGGAGATTATGTTTGCATACTTCACCCAGTTGCTTTTTCTTTCTTACACATCTTTAGTTGTGGGGATTCGTGAATGTTAATAGCTAAATTTGCAATGCTGCATGTTTACTTCTTTCCTCCAGGTTGTAGCATTGTATCTTCTGTTGTAAATATAAGAAGAAGTTGCCTATCTGAAAATTTGAGATTTTCATGTTGGTAAATGCTGATTGGTGGATGTTGAATGGTTGTTACCATGGATTTAAATGTTTCGCCTTTACCTGAAGATGATGAAGAGAATTTTGAAGAGCACATAGAACAATATACTGCTCCTGAAGAACGCTTTGAGTCTTCTGTTGAAACTGCACGCCGGGTATGGATTTTATCTTTTGTGTTCTGAGAAGTTTCATATGACAACAACATCAATATCAACAACCAAGCCTTAGTTTCTCAAACTAGTTGGGGTCAGATATAGGAATTCTCTGCTTCAAATGTCTTTTTTGACCAAGTTGGAATCCATGCAAGCATAGTTAGAACAAAAGATTTAAAATATTTTGTAAAAAGTTCTGAAGGAGAGTTTTAAGATTGTTTGATACATTTATTTATAAATAGGGCAAAGCACAAAACATTGGTTAAAAAAGGGCAAAACAGAAAAACTGGTGTCTTTCACCTGTTCATAGTAGACTATATTTGTTGGTCCGACTTTTCTCACTCTACCTGAATTAATCACTGAGAAGGCAGATTTCAATCAAGCTTTGGACTTTGTTAGAACTGGAATGAGTATATTAATACCTGGAGGTTCTTCTGTAATGTTTTGTTAGATTAAGGAATCATTCTTCTGTTAAATTTAAGAATGCAATAGAAGGAAACAAAGACTAACTGTAGACCTTTTGTTAATGAAATATACTATTATGTGATTAGAGTATACACAGGTGCTTAGCGGGCTTCACTTTACTGTCTTAAAAAATAGCTGTGTGAATAGCTGTCCCAGAAGTTTAAGAATACCACAGGAACACAGCAAATGTCCAGCTTTGTGAACATTTCTGATTTTTGGCTATAGATAGAAATAAGTTTTGGGGCTAGATGATAGATCCTCTCACTCTTTCTGTTTGTAATAGTTTGTTGTCATACTTTCTTGTTTCACAATATATGCTGGTGTTCATGTGTGTCTGTGTGCAATGACATGCTGTGTTCTCTCAAGTCTTTGCACTCGTGCATTGTTGAATATTTTCTTTGCATCCATTGTTTAGGAGCGCGAAGAAAGGCGCAAGAGATTGAGAAATGAGCGTGATGACAGACCAGTGCATGTGCCACGACAGCCAGTGCAAGATCAACATTTTCCAACTAAACACTTCAAAACTTATGATAAAACTAAGCTCCCTCCTGGTAAGTTTTTTGTCCAAGTGCTTAAGACAGGTACAATTTAGCCTGTGAATAACGGCCTCATTTATTTCTTTGGATAATGTGTATACTCCCATTCTTTGGAATGAAGTTTATAATAATAATATGATGCTAGTGATCTGTTGTCAACCGATTATTGAATTTTTTTTTTAGGTTAAATTTTCAGGCAATTGGTGGATTTTATGAGGGAAAATGCATTGTCTTTTTATAGGAAGTTTCTAGTAATTTCCTTCCAATTTTGAGTTATATCTTGTTATTGAAATGATGGCAATTAGCTAGATCCTGAGTGTCTGAAAACTGTGTTCTTGGCATGCCAGTAAGATGGCTGTGTGTCAGAGGCAGGATGTATAAGTTCTCCAGCTGGAAATCTAAAATGTATAGGTAGAGGAACAAACTAGGGGCTTGTCGGTTGGTGATGCCATTGCTATTAGACTGATGAAAAGCAGTTGAGCATATATGGTTGTTAGGTATGCTTTAGATGAATGCATTGACATAAATTTGCAGTTATCCCCATTGAAGACATAAATTTATCTTTTGTACAGTAAAAGATCATTTGTCTTTTCTAAATGAACCATTTCATTTATATCTCCTTGTGGTGTGATGCACTTTACATTCTCAGTGAATGGTCACTTGACTTTATACTTTTGTTAGATTTCTTAGAATTTGATCAGCCTAGGCCAGGTTGATATATTTTAGATATATTAATGGATTTGAGGTCAATATTATTGTACAATGTCAATCTCAAATACTATATCAAACTCCTGTTTTCGAATTCTAGGCTGGTTGGATTGCCCTGCATCTGGTCAAGAAATCTTTGGTATTATCCCTTCCAAGGTTCCTCTTGGCGATGCCTATCATGATTGTATTCCTCCTGGAAAACGATACTCTTTCAAACAAGTGATTCATCAACAGAGAGTATTAGGAAGGAGAGTAAGTACTGAAGTCCTCTTTTTAGCCTTTCTCTAATTCCTTTTTTTTCCTGGTATGAATTCAAATTGAGGAAACTTGTTAGTTTATCCCCATCCATTTGTTTGTTGGTCTAAACATGAAGTAGTATGCCCTATTCTGTTGAGCATAACTTATTATTTGGATGATATTTAAGTTTAACTCAATGATTTTCAGCTGGGTTTGGTGATTGATTTGACAAATACTTCCCGTTACTATTCAACTTCAGACTTGAAAAAAGACTGCATCAAGCATGTTAAGGTGAGTAGCAATGTTGTGTTTGTTTTAATCTCAACTCTTAGATGGTAATATATTGTGTACCTAAAACTAAACTTCCAATTTCATTGCCTAGATTCAATGTAAAGGGCGTGATGCGGTACCTGATAATGCATCTGTAAATAGCTTTGTCTACGAGGTATGTTTCTTCTGTAATACCCTTCTTTAGTGTTCTCTGTTTATTCTCCAATCTCCAGCGGATTTTTCTTGAAATGCTTCTCTTATCTCCTATCTTTACTTGCTGTTCTGTTTACAAAGAATGGGTTGCAGCAATTTGACTGGTTTTTCGTGTATGATATATTTTCTTGGACATACAACTGTTAAGGTCCAAACTATTCTTGTTTGTTTTAGGTGTTCTTGTATGAATATAATGTGTATTTACTTATTGCTCAGGTCACACAATTTCTCACTCGTCAAAAAGCTAATAAGAAGTACGTTCTTGTTCATTGTACACATGGTCATAATCGAACTGGATATATGATTGTCCATTACATCATGCGGACGACGCCAATGTCTGTCTCACAGGTTTGTTGTAACTTTTAAGGATTTTTATTTTGTTTCATCTAGTAGGTCCAAAGTACACAGGCATTACTTCAGAACTTTTTATTTGCTGGATGTGCAGGCAATAAAATTATTTGCTGAAGCACGTCCTCCAGGAATATATAAATCAGACTACATAAAGGCCTTGTATGATTTTTATCATGAAACAAAGCCTGACATGGTTGTTTGCCCACCAACTCCAGAATGGAAGAGATCCTCTGATCTGGATCTTAATGGTGAAGCACTGCCAGATGACGATGATGATGGAGATCCAGCTGCTCCTTTAAATGTATGTGCGATCATTGAAGGATTTTTTTTTTTTTTTTGTGGATGTTACCTTCATTTTTAGAACTTGAATGTTTAAATCTGTATTTTATGTTGTTGGCCTCTCATCTGGTTAATAATCTTATCTTGAAAATCTGCTTGGAATGTTACTTTTTTTTTCTTTTTGCATGTGATCTTACATCCAGTTGACAATAACTTCCTTCTTCATTATGATGGAGGAACCTGATAGTTGGTCTGTGACTCTGCATCTGAATTATGATATTTTAGGAAAACAGTATTGAGCAACATAAACATCTACGAATAGATCATAGTGGATCCACCAAGTGTAGAACATGATGGGAATAAAAAAGGAATTTGCAATGACGACCATGCATGCTATATGCTTGAAGAAACCAAGTGGTGAAGTCTGATGGTAGTTGTATTAAGATTTGGTTAGACTCTAGCAACAAATGAAAACTTGTCTTTTGTGCTGAAACAAGGGGAAAAATAGAGATTCATCTGATTATGATTAACTTGTGAGTTTGTATGATTCTATTGTCAGTACAAGGAAATTGGACCAAAAATTAATTTTTATTGTGGTGTTGACAGAAAGGCCAAATGACTCAACCATGAGGTGGATATACTGTGTCTAGTAATGTTTGTTAGATGTTGATGTAAACATAAAAATGTGCGACACCTCTATGTTTGCTGTTGTTTTTTTAAATGTACTAGATCTAGAAATAAAATGCGTTGATCCCAATCTGTGGCCAATCTCTGTCACATAGTGCAGGATAGTTTTGCTTGTTTTCTATGCATGTATAATGGCGCATTGCAGTTAAAAAACTGCTATGTTTTAGTGCTATTATAGTTTGATGTCTGGACTTCCTGCATAAATGTTGAGGTATTAAACTTTCTTAAATAAAAAAGGTGCTCCTCAAGCTGGTGATAATTGAGCATTTAGTTGGATGTGAATATGTTCATTTGATGTTAGTAGGTAATAATTTCTAATATATTATATCTGTCAGCATAGTGGATGCTTGGTGATAGCCTTTACAAAAATGCTAGCATAAGTAGGTGAGTTGTTGCTGATGATTTATGGTAATATGCTTGATGCCGTTTTCTGACATATATTACTGGACTCTAACATCTAATTTCTTATTGTAGAAACAAAAGCCACACATGCATGCCCTGGTTGCAAAAATGACCTGCAAAAATAAAAAGAAAAAAATTGAGAGCTATTCTTGATATGAGAATGGTCATCTTTGTTATTTCACATGAGAGTTCCTACAGTACAGCATCAAAGTGTTGGATTTAGATTCTGGTTCTGTTTTTGTTTTTTCAGCATTCCATAGCAATTGACATGTCATATATATTTACATATACAAATGATTTCAAAAGTACTATTATGGTTGCCGGTGTGTGCGTGCGTGCACGTGCGAGAGAGAGAGAGAGAGGGGGGGGGGGGAGTGGGCTGTACTATTATATTATTCATTGATTGTCTACTTGCTGTGTTTTCTTCTTAGCTTTGTATTTCAAAAGTTTACATCTATTTTATTGTTAGTTGTGCTATAGCTAAGGCTCAGTATCTTGATTCTTATGTGCCAAGGTGGATAATCCTCTGCCATGCTTCATGTTATTTCAGGACAACCAAGAGACAGATGGTATAATGACAAATGATGATGTTTTAGGAGATAAAATACCTCCTGATCAGCTGGATGCTCTGCGACAGTTTTGCTACCAAACACTCAAGCTGAATATTCCGGTACGGACTCTTTTATGACCAATGCTCACCTTTTTTTTGTGTATTTGAGACATCTAAGATCTGAAGTTGCTGTCAACTTCTATTTTATCACAAGTTACATTTGTAAGCATATAAAGGCATGATTGTGTCAAGAGGTACTTTTTTTTTCTCTCTCTCCTTTCAGATTGCTTTCACATCCTATGTTCTCCACTATCAAATAGATCTTTAGATGTTCCAAGTCTTTTGTTGTTTTAATAGAAGGTTTTGAGTTTTGAGACTTACTGGTTTATTTTTATGCACTTCACTGTTATTTTTGTTGGTGTGGAGCTTGTGATATCTCTCACCTTGACTTTTCAGGTAAGAGGAAATCCCCAATTTCCAGGATCACATCCAGTTTCGCTCAACAGGTCTGGTTTGCATTTTTTTTCTTGATAATTCGTACCGACCCAGCCCCTCGTTTTTAGTCCCTTTTGAGCATGGGTAACTCTAGATCTTGATGTCAGTTATGTCGTGTTCTTCATGTTTTGTTACTTTAAACTAGATCGTGTGTAAAAAGGCTTGTTGAAGCGGGTTAGAGCTGTTTTTTTCCCTTCAAATTGAATGGATTATTTATGCATGTACAATTTGAAAGAGGACTTAACACCTAGTCTCCATGCACTTCCTGTTGACTAGTGGGTTATAATTCTTCTTAGTCTCTTTCCATTGTTGGCTAAGCTTGTGCCTGTTTGGTGTGAGCCTGATAAGAACCGTAGTCTGCTGTTTCTTTGTTGGTATTTGCACCTGCATCAAATGCATGAGGAAAGGAAACCTTTTTGACTTAAATAATTGATTATATCTAGAAAAAAGTATCTAGTATCAGTTCCTGTCCTGTTTTATAATTTTATTGGCTTTTATGAAAATGTTGACGCTGATAGTGGTACAAGCAGCCGCACTTGGGAGAAAATAAAAATCTTATTTACCACCTACAAATGAATGTAAAATGGACTTCTTGTAGGTTGTATGACTTGAAGCAACCAGGGGAAATAAATATGGAGTAAATGTCTGAGAGCCTGTATATTTTCTTAAACAAACAACAATCACATGAAAAAGGCATGTCTTGAATATGCTTTGTTTTACTGTGGATTGAAATTTGCCTAGTATTGTACTGATAATTATCACACTGAAGCATCAAAATGATTTCCCCTTCATATTTTAATGTTGTGTTTTCGGAGTATGATTTCCTTCTTTATTTTAGGATTCTTCTATAGTAAATTATGCTAGTAAGGGGATACTTTTGACTTAAGATTAGGATTTATTTACCTCTTACAAATTCGCCAACAATAAGCTTATGTATGCAATTTTTCTTTTTCATCAATAATTTTGTTTGAAGGGTTTCCTTTTTGAAATCTATTATTGTATCACTATACGTACTCTATTCTAGCCCTTATCAGTTGAGATTTCATTTCCCTAACTTGTCCATGGTGTCAAAGTCTCATTCATTAATTCAATGCAAATTCTTTTTGCTAATGCTCATAGATTTGAAATTCAATTCTCCAAGGGCCACAAAAAGAAGGCATTTCTTAAGAATTAAGAATAGCAATGAATGATTGGGCCAACATGTTCAAATCATTAGTTAATTCTTGGCTTCTTGGGGGGTTGTGGTTCAGCAATGAAAGATAGAGATACCCTTTGAAGAAGTATAAGGCTGAAAGCAACCATTGTCTCTTGATAAAAGTTAGATGAAAAAGGTATTGGTGAATGCTAATAAATAGTGTGAACTATGATAGAGTTGGTGAGCTACTTGCAAGCGAAGAATTATGATGAATCCACAGAGGTATGGTAGCATATAGGCAAAGTATTGCAGTTTGTTATATATCTATTTTGATGAAGTTACTTTTAGTGATGATGGTGTGAATCTCAAACACCGATATGAATTTGCTCTTGAGGTGGTGCTTGGAAGTAGACTATTGGTAGTATGGTTTGATGAATGTTAACCTTGGATGCTATGGTTCAAATATTGGCCAATGTGTTACATGATGATCAATTCACAATGGTTTTGAAGCATGCTCTGATACCTGTAATATGCTGGTACCCAGAATTTAAGAGCAGAGGTGAATGGTCTGCTACTATAATTATACGGGTACTAATGTTGTAAGGTGAGACCAAAGTGATAAGCCATCAGACAAGAATGTTGACAGAGCTAAAGTTTTACCAAATTAAGTATGGAAAAGAAAGAAATGTTTGATAAAGATATTCTATTTAGAAATAAAAGTGAAAAAGTTTAAGATTTAGAAATCATGAACTGAGCTCAGAGACTTATCAATGATTGATTGCTTAATTCTCTATAGATTTCTCCATTCCACATCTTTCAAACTTTCAGCTCTTTTGGTTATACATGTTTGGGTCTATTGCTTTTTCCTTCCAGGACTCCTATACCTTGTAAATTCTTGGATTACATTGTCTGTAAAGGGCCATATTCAAAATTCGATTTTTATTTAATTAGAATTCGATGGAATCATAGAAAAATCAATATTTTTGTTTGAAAAACCACAAGGAACAATTAAATTGATGTAGGGAAAAGAGAAGAAAAGAGTAGAGAAAAGAAGCTGGCTGTGCCACTCAGTCTTTATCTGGAATAGAAGAGTTCACTTGGATTTGTTCTGATGATATATGCAGTTTAGTAGGAGATTGGTTTTACATGTTTACTTCCTAGTTCTATTCAAACAAACTTGGTGTTTTACTTACAACAACGAAAAACCTTAGTCCCAAACTGGTTGGGGTCAGCTATATGGATCCTCTATATCTAATTAACCGCAACAATATAAAATAAATGAATAATGATAATAATGAAACAACCGACAATGAAGGTTACCGACTATGAAGGTTCCATGACATGGTATTTTACTTGTATATTTAAAATTTTAAGATTAGCAAGCAAGTCTAAAGGTTTATTTTTGGCATAATTTGAAAGTTGAGTTTGAGGTCATATTTATTTAAAATTTGAGTTAATATAAAATATTATTTATGGAAATTATAAAATAGAAGCTTTGAAAAAAAAAAAAATGATCTCAACTTAAAACTTAAGGTTAATTAATTATATGATTTTAATAAATAATCTATTAGCCTTTTCATGATTTTTTCAAACTTATTACAGTGCCAGTTGTAATGCAGGAGCTTGAACTGATCTTTTTAAGAATTCTATTGTTTAGGAAGTCCTTAGTTGTTTAGGAAGTTTTTTTATTATTTTCTGTTTTTCTTATTTATTGAGGAATGTTTATTAGTTTCCTTCTTTAATTAGGATTGCTATTTAGTATACTATTTTTAGGGTTTAGTCGTTATAAATAGGACAACATACATCTATTGTATTTCAGTTTTCTATCGTTAGTTTTATAAAGACTTTCAGATTTTTTCTGAATTTCAGAGGTTATTATGTTATAACCCTAGTCGTTCCTCTCAATCTTTCTATTCTAGCCCTTATTTGTTGAGATACTCTTGCCCTACA
>CATIWJ010009491.1:0-10357 GCA_949640765.1 Croton laevigatus | reverse complement strand
TCTGAGCCAGCTTTTCAAATTTGCTATAAACTCGATGATATTTGGTACTTCTAAATTAATTTTGAATACTACTAAAGATTCAGTCAATTGTTGATCAAATTATATTCCAGCCAGAACAAACCAGCAGTATAGAGATTGAGTATCATTCTAGATAATCAAATAGTCACTATGATATTTGTTATTTCTCTATTTCTTTGGAATACTAATAAATAAGAGAGAATGTTTCAACTTCCTTTCGTTTTATTTTTGATGAAAATGTCTGTCACCACTAAAAAAAAATTCATGTTCAGTCATCACAACAGTTTGCTCCTACCTGTTCTTATCTAACTCTGCCTTTTTGAATTATGGAATTGAGCAACATTTCAAATTGTTTTCATTCGTTTGAGAAAATGAATTCCGGAGTTGATTCTGAATACTGTCGAGCAAGTGAATTGAAAGCTTTTGATGAGACAAAAGCGGGTGTTAAAGGAATTGTTGAAGCTGGAATTACAACAGTCCCTCGTATCTTCCATAATCAACCTGATGATTCATACAATATTTCACATCCAACTGCTGATCCCAACCTCACTTTTCCAATCATAGATCTTGAAAGTGTTCATAAAGGTTCCGCTTCACTCAAGGAAATTGTTGACAGAATACATCAGGCACTTGGGGATTTTTTGAAGTGGTCAATGGGATTCCAGTTAGTGTAATGGAAGAGACGAAGGATGGTCTTAGTAGATTTCAGGAGCAGGAAACTGAGCTGAAAAAAGAATTTTACTCTCGTGATTACACGAGGAAGGTTGTTTACACCAGAAACTTGCAATTGTATACTAATCCATCAGCTAACTGGAGGGACGCAATCTTTTTTAAAATAACTCCAGATACCCCCAAGCCAGAAGAGTTCAAGCTGTATGCAGGTAAGTAAGAACCAGCAATTTATTTGATACTCTTTTCTTTAGAATAAGTATTTCCTTAATCAAAACTATTTTGTAGAGGCATAGTAATGGAGTTCTCCAGGGAAGTGATGAAATTAGGTGATTTATTGCTTGAATTAATGTCAGAGGCCCTTGGTTTGAACTCATATCACTTGAAAGACAAGAATTGCAACGAGGGGTTTGTTATTTCGGGCCACTACTATCCAGCATGCCCACAGCCAGAAGTAACCATGGGGGCAAGCAAGCATGCAGACAGCATCTTCTTTACTGTGCTTCTACAAGACCATATTGGTGGTCTTCAAGTTCTGCATCAGAATCAGTGGATTGATATTAGAGATTTTCTACAGGTAAATGATATCTTATTGCAAAATTAGCAGTTAAAAAGTTCCCAAGAGCTTAGTGTTGTGGTTCTTGTAAGAAGCTTCAGTCGTTGCAACTGCTCATTGGAAAGAAAGAAACTGCATTCTTCACTTTTCACAGTACCAAATTTTATTTATACTGATTTTTCAGCTCATAACAAATGACAAGTTTGTAAGCGTAGAGCATAGAGTGGGGGCAAATTGTGTGGGACCAAGAATTTCTGCGGCTTGCTTTTTTACAGCACCACTTATGGCACAATCAAGAACTTATGGTCCTATTACGGAGCTGATTTCAGAGGAGAATCCAGCAAAAAGGGAAACCACAGTGAAAGAGTACTCTGACCACTGCAGAGCCAAAGGCCTTGCTGGGACTTCTGCCTGTTGTATTTCAAGATATGAAATGGAATGTTCTTTGAGGAGAAAAGAGCTAATATTGTAAATCTATTGGGAATCTGATGAATTTGCTAATATTGTTACTACTTTCTGGTTGTCTCTACTCTGTACTGTAGTATATCTATGAGCTTTCCAACAGACGTTGGAGTTGTAATATAAACAAATTTTTAAATAAAACAAAGGGTTAATTATAATTTGGTTCCTCTATTTTTGCGTATTGGACAAATTAGTTCTTTAATTTTTAATATTATTTTTTTAATCCATACGTTTTGTGACCGTTTGACACTTTAGTAAAAAAAAAAAAACCCAGTAAAGTACGAAATTAAATATTTTTACAAGGACCAAATATAAAATTGTCCAAGTCTAAAATCTGACTTCCACTTTTAGCGACAAATGAGGCAAGTAAGTATACCAAACTGAATGAGTGACCTCTTCTTAGTCTTGGTCACTAGGCGACTTTGACCGTGGAAAAGCAGCGACGTCTCCCTAGCCTTGGTCATTGGGCGACCTCCCCGATCACGGTTGCAAGTCCTCTTGGGAGGTCACTCTCATGGTAGGGGCTTACAGTTAGGTTTTAACAAACCAACATAAACAACAATATACAAAAACATAAAAATGTTAGTAATCAATCCAACCTAAATAACAACATAAACTTAAATATCTACTATAACAATTGAATTCCAACAGTATGTGGCTTTCATGATGTATCTTATTAGTTTTACCGAATGTAAATTAATTGGAACAAGGAAAGTTTCAATTATTTTGTGCTTTTTCTCTCTCTTTTCTCTTCCATTTCTCTAAATTTCCATCTGGGCTTCGCATCTTGTGGCTGCTGTCGATGGTTTCACTGGTGGCAGCCACCTCTGTTTTCTTCCTTTAAGTTTTCTTTGCTTGCTTTTGTTGAAGAAGAGGTATACGGACATCTCTCTCCCTCTTCTTCTTGTTGGTTTTTTTTGCTGTTTTGGTTTGCTTTTCTATTGTTGGTGTTGCTTTTTACTGGAAGGACTGTTTCTGGGGTTTTCACTCCTTCAACTCTCAGATCTATTCTAGATCTAGAGGGTTGTTCTTTTGTTTCTCCATGGTGAGCTCTACAAGCTTGATATTTGGTCTGATCATGGAGTTGGAGCAACTTTTGGAGCTTATTTGTTGGTTGGAAAAGAGTGGATCTAACAAGGATTTTGAAGTTTTCTTCGATAAGATTCGTCAAAGACCAGTTGTGTTTCCGGCAGGGCACCAGCGTCAATATAGAGTGGAGTAGGCTGATGTGGATGTGATTCGGGCTCCGTAAACTTTACCAGGAAATTCATCTTCTTTGTTAGACTTAATTTTCTATGTAATTTGTTGTGGTTGATGTATTATTGGTGTACTCTTTTCTCATATCAATGAATATGCTGGATATCTCTGTTAAAAAAAAAAAATGGAACAAGAATGTTCCAGTTTAAAGTAGATGCTAGAAACTACATGCAATATTTAGACCCATCGATGTATAATTGATGTATAGGCTATGAATATGAATTTTCTAATTTATTTTTACCGTCATCTTCTCAATATCGTTTGCATGAATTGTGCAATGTCACGACCCAAATCTAGGGTCAATGACAGATGTGCAATCAAACCGAAGTCTGACTACACAAGCCATTAAAACTAATAACTTAAAATACCAATATTCTATAAACCATTTATCATTATAAGAAATTTCTCTATATTACAATTACAATATGAAACAATATATATATATATACATATCCGGAAATCAATCTAGAACAGATATCTAGATAAAACTAGACAATCTAACAATTTTAACTCAGATGCTTGGCTTAGGAAAAAAAAAATCAAGCCTCGCCTTACCGAGCTATTGGAAACCTGCAATAAGATCTATATGGGTGTGAGTACTTTATATAGATGCTCAGTAAGTTACATGTATGGCGGGAAAACCTAACACAACAAATAATTTCCATATCAATCAAACAGTGTAATATATCTATGTTGGAAAATGACTTACAAAACGATTTCAATAGCCTTCCTTATTCCTCCATCAATGTCAATAACAATATCAATATCGATCTCAATATCAATCTCAGTATCAATAAAATCAATGGTTTCTTCCAGTCATTCCCAACATATCAATATTACTAACACCAATCAATTTCAATCAATCAAACAATTCAATCAAACAACCAACATACAGACTTATTTTTTCCGACTCTAAATCATACAGAAAGTTTGTATCCAGAAAGAAATATTAATATTCAAAATGAAATGATAATATATAAGACTGGTTTATAATAATTATATTACGGTTAGCCATGTAGCACATCACAAACAAATCAAATACACCTATGGAACTTATCTCGGTTCCCGTTGCTAAACCAAGAAACTTCCTAAACGAACAACATACTATTAACAGGACATGGCGGAAAGACTACCTATTATGCGTGATAATGATACATGAAATAAATTCTACAAATAAATTTCAGAATGTTTAAAACTATTTTAAAGGCTTAATTAAACTCAATTTTATATTAGCACTCACTTAAAAGCAAATTTTTAATATTTAGAGTTAAAGACACCAAAGTTCATAGAAACATTCCATGACTTTAAAAATTCATAGAAAATAATTTACATGTCCAGAAATTCCAGAAAAATTATATAATTAAGTTTATTAATTAAATATCAATCCCTCAAAATTTCAGAATAAACGAAGACCAACAAATCCCTCGATTAAACCTCACAAAAATCAGTTTCAAGTTTATTATTAAATTGGCAGCAGTACAAAAACTAATATATTTTATAAATAAATCAATCATAAAACGATCTTAAAATATTTTTCATAAGAACTAAACATCTGGAAGAAACATATACTAAAGTTTCAGATCAATAAAATTTTTCTACAATTTAATAAAAATCATCAAAGTCCCTACGTCAAACAATTCACCAAAATAGATTTTTGTTTCATAAGAAAAAATAATAACAATAATTCAATCTATGAGAAACTCCAACAATTTCAAATATATAAACAAATCTTATGTTTTCCCAAATCAATTTAAAGATCAATTTAATTTCAAACCAAAAGAAAAGTAATTGCTTGATTTTAAACACATAAAACCTAACTTTCGATTAACCAAATTAATTAAGAAATAATCTAACATTAAATTTAAATCAATCAATTAAACCAAAAAACAAATAATTTTGACGTGCTTAATATGATTAGATGATGAAATATGAAAGTATTTAAGAGTAAAGGATTAAAAACCTCGAAAAGAAATCCAAAACTTGAGAAACAATGTTGCTGGAACTGCTATAATCTTTCTGTACATCAAATGTAAACACTAGCCAAACTAGCTCTAACCAATATCACATCACAATACTAAACAACAGCCCTTACCAATCAGACCCCGCCCCCTGCATCTTCTTCTTCGTCTCTTTTTCCTTCTTTTTTTCAACATTATATTTCCTAAAATTAAAATTCACACAAAAAACATAAGAAAAACAAATTGTTCCAATGAAAAAGATCCATCTAATTCTTGAATTGTTTGGAAGTATTTAAACAAATAAAAACTCATCCTAGAAGACGAGTTCATAAGGCTTCATTCTCGATTTGAGGGAAAATCTAGCAGCAATATAAGCTTTCAAACTTGGCACTGCCTCGATCGACTTAATCAATGCTGCATCAACAGTTTTCTGGTCACCTTTCTTCTCTTGTGGAAGCACATTCTGCTCCTCTTTCTCTGCCTCAAAGAACTCTCCCTCTCCCTCTCCCTTCTTCTTCTTCTTCTCTGCTTGCTTGGTGAAGTATTTATCATCAAACTTCTCGAGGTTAATGCCAGAGATGTCAACCTTTGTGGATGTGGCAATAACATATGGTTGATTCATTTGTCTCTTTTTCCTTCATCCTTTGCAGAAACCGCTCTTTCATTTATTTATTTTATATTTTTTTTTGGCTGCTCTCTTTTTTTTTTCTGTGTTACTATTTCCACCCAATCAATAAAACCCTATAAACTCAACCACCCATTTACTACTAAAATACTTTTCATATTTATTTTTATTATTAATAATATTATTATTTGACAACTTTAAATATAAATAAATAGTTGTAAAATTATTTTAATCCCTAACATTTAATTTAAAATCTATTTTTTTCACCACTAAAAAATAAAATAAATCTTAACTCTAAATTATTTTTATCTAGCTAACTAAATATATATTCTACTGCAAAATTATTAATCACTGATGTCCGAAAATCTCCAATTCGGAATTCAATTAATATTATAGCCAAAATTCTCCAAATTAAACATTGAATGTCAATTTAATAAAATTTACCTTCAATCACGACTATAAAAATATTCACTGATACCGAGATACCTAAAAATAAGTCGGTAGACTCCGAATCCGACAAATATCAATATTATACTTAAAATATTCATAGTGATACCTAGATTAATATTTAAATACTTAAAATACCAAACCCACTTTCAAAATACTCAAAACTTACAAATAATCATTTTACCCCTAACCTCAAATTTCAAAAACCGAGAGTTTTACATGCAATGCCTAATGGTGGAGTGTTTTATGAAAGCTCCAGACCCCCGCGGCTAGGGCTGTAAATGAGCCAAGCTGCTCGTGACTCGCTCGGTGCTCCGCCCGTTAAATGCTCGTTCAAGTTCGTTCGACTACTAAACGAGTTGAGCTCGAGCTCAATAAACGAGCCGAGCTTGAGTATGTATCACTAACAAACGAGCCACTCGCGAGCATGTTTCATTTAGATCTAAACGAGCCTGTTCGCGAACATACTCGCGAGCAGCTCTTAACGAGCTTTCGAGCTCAAGCAGACGAGTTCGTTTATTTTGAAATTGCTTAGATTTAATGTTTTTAAGTTTCTGTCGAACTCTTAACGAGCTTTCGAGCTCGAGTAGACGAACCGAGCTCAAATGGCTCTAAAGTTATCGAGCTCGAGTAATAAACGAGCCGAGCTTGAGCAGGTCAGTGTTCGGCTCGTTTACAGCCCTATCTGCGGCACAAAGTTCTTTAAAAGTGGCACAAAGTTCTTTAAAAGATCACTTTTTGTTGCCTTAAATTTAGTGGCTTTACCCTTTCCAGCACAAATGCCGATTTTCACAAAAAGTTCACTGGCTATTCGAAACGTTCATTAGCATCCATTAAAAATGGATGAGCTAAACACACTCCCAAAGAGTAACTGCCAAAAAGCAGTATAATTATTCTTAGAAACAATTGCAAGCAAATGTGTAAAAGAATTGGTGAATATTTAAATTTTTCTTACATTATCATTCATAAAATTTCGCTTGAAGGATTCGAAATACTTGATTTTAGGATTTGTCCCAAAACCAATACTGTGAACATATTCCTTAACGTTGCCTTGAAATTTTTATTTCAACCTATAAACTTTAGGGCTTGGAATTTTGAGATCACAGCAGTACCATCTCTAATAAGGATAGATTCTTTGTTTAAGACAGGTACTAAACACCTCTTAAAAGCTTCTATACAGGATTTCAAAATCGACCTAAACAAAAAATAATGTTAACTAACAATAAAGAATAACAATAAAGAAAAATAAAAATCTAAATTATTAATATATGTACCTGAATATGAGCTTATAGGGTGATGTCAAATATCTAGCAATGTCGATAAGACACGGATCATTTTTAAGCAGATTGCTAAGTGTTATGTAATAGAAGCTTGTGACAAGAAATGGATGACTATCATCAATAACCGTCCATAACACATTTCCAAATTATTCTAATTTGTGAAAGCTTCATCAAGTGTAGGAAACTCAATGAAGGTTGTAGCTTTATTTGAGTACATACCTTTATACACTCTACTATTTAACTTATCGTTGTAGATAGTATATTTTATTAAAACACTTTTAGCAAGCCTCTGCAAATAATAACTAAAACGGGTCAAAGAACACAAATATAAATACTACATCCGTTCCATTTTAAATGAGACTTCAGGCCTTTTTGTTGTTCCTAAATAAGTGAGACTTTTGGTATTTTTGGTATAATGTTGACAATTTTGTCCTTTGTCTTGTAGTGGATGTAATTTATTTTTAGTACGCGTGGAATCCACTTTTATAATGAGTGGATGTGAGTTGATTACTTTTTGGGGTAGAATGGGAAGAAAATTATAGGAAAAAAAGAGGATAAATAGTAAAAGTCTCATTTTTTTTGAACAGAGGTAGTATATGTAATTATTAGAAACTGAAAGAAAAATCCAGTTAGTTATTGAAGGAATACGGGCACTGAACAAAAAATATTATCAAAAGAACAAAATTAACAATTGAACTCAAATAAATTGAAGAATGTTATAAAAAATAACTAGAGGTAATGATTGCACAAATATCATGAGTAAGAGGTAGTAGTTTATATCCTATAAAACTCGTATAACTAAATTCAAATTTTTAAACAATATAATAATTTAACATATCATTATTGATGTTATATCCAATTGCAACACTAACACAAAGTATTTGCAACTAATAACTAAAGTCGGTTCAAAGTTGGTCCAAGAACACAAATACATGAGAAAAAATTAAGTTATAATTAATCAATACAAACCTTCATATAAGATTTTACTAAAGGTAACAATACCAATCGATAGTCATATATAGAAATATACTCTAACTCTGCTTTCATCTGTAGCATTTTCGCATAACTTTAGCATCATTCTTCATGAGCTGCATGACAAAAAATAAGTAGTTAAATTAAGAGTGACCTATCATTTTGCATGAGCTACTAGATAAGTAAAGATACTGAAAACAAAGATATCAACCTTTATTAAGAAATCATATTTTTGTTTCTTGTATTTTATCGTTCCACGTCTTCTTACTAGTGAGTTTCTTAGAATTTTCTAACACAAGTTTAATGAATCTACATGTAATATAATAACTCGATATCCACATCCTCATTGTCATTGTCATCGTCATCGTCATCCTCCTTGTAACTCTTGTTAAAGAAATCAAAACTTACTTTACGAAGTAATTGTTCATATTTGCCGCCCTGACTCAAATATTGTACTACAAATAATAATTAGATCTTTAAAGTAATTTGAAAGAGATGGTTTAATTTTCTCAAAATTTTTTAATTTTTGTAGCAAAATCACTTTTTTTATACATATCAATGGTCACAATTGCTCCTCGCTCCCTATAAATATCCATGAGAGCAAACCATTCTAGGAGGACATCTAGATAAAAAAGATGTTCAACCAGTGAGAGACATGATGATTCATCATTGAGTACAATATTCTCTTTTACCTTATTAGTGCCACAAGTATAACTAACATCATCTATACTTTATCCAGATAACCCACAAGCATGACATATATTCAGCAAGAATTCACAAATTGTATGACTTTGTTCACATGTACAGCAGTAAGACATTTATATTTAACAAGTTTTTTCAATTCAAAACGAATACACTTAATAATCTTTCCTAGTTCATTACTGCTCTCTCTAGCACAGTCATTGTAGACATCTCTAAACTGGCAAGTTTCTTGATTACAGAGGAAACATCTAAGGTTTCTTGGAAAAATTAACCATATTACAAATCCTTTCATAATTCACATTGTCCAGCAAACTTAGATTCATAACTGCTCCCTTGGACAACCCATGAGATTCTCCCACATGTAGTATGTAACTTTCAAAATTTGCAAACTCAGCCTCAAAATCAGAGCACCTCCAAACCCTCAATGTTTTGTTCTTTTTTGCAAATGTTAATATTTCATGAAGCAACTTGGTTGCTGAGATATTCTGGAATAACTGTAAATGATTTTACAAGTGGCTAACTCTAATCTCTAACAAATTACTTCTCATCTCACTATCTAAAGAATCCTAATATAATCCAACCTTTTTAGACCATCTTGGAGTTGTTTTTGTGGGCTTCTTCTTATTACGCGCCATTTATATTTGAAGAATTAAAGGATTAAGGAGGCATTTAGTTGGGGGTAATAGGCAAGAGAAAGGGAATGAAATGAGCTGATTCCCTTTGTAGTTGTTTGTTTGGCCAATTTAATCATTTTCTTTACTCATTTTTCTTTTTGATTTTCCTCAAAAGTCCTTTACAATGATTCTCTACCCCTTTTACGGTTTTTTATTCCCATTCCCCTCCCTCCAATAATAATAATAATAATAATAATTATTATTATTATTATTATTATTCTCATTCCGATTCCTTGATTCAAACCAAATAGTCACAAAAGAAATCAAGGGGCATATTATTCCATTTATAAAGCATACCCAAACAGGAAAATGTACTTTGATTCCCTGTTTCCTTTCCTCTTTGTTTCCCTTTCTTAATTCCATTCCGTTTTCTCTGCACGAACCAAATGCCCCCTAAAAGTCACAATAGTAAGAAACACTAAAGAAACAGAAATAACTGTAGCGATTTTTTTTTATTTCCCTGTTTGTTGAGCTGCTAAGTGATTTAGGTATATGGATACAAAAGGAAAAGAAAGACGGGAAGTTAGGAAGAGAATGGTAAGTTCGAATTCCTAACTCCAAATTTGGGTCTAGGGTTTAAAAAATGAGTAGAAGATGGCGTATATTTCTTCCCTAGGTAAGTTGAGAAAATAAAATTTAATATTAATATTAATATTAATAAAATTAAATATTAATATTGTTCAAATTGAAGTGCCATCAACAAATTACATTATTTATATAATTAATAATTTATTATT
>CATIWJ010009291.1:0-18943 GCA_949640765.1 Croton laevigatus | reverse complement strand
TTCTGTTGCCGATCCTCTAGACTGACTTCCGTTCCGGTCCTTCACAACCTACAAGTTAGCAAACACTAACTTGCTGAGCGATAAGCTCAGTGGATACTTTACTCATATAATCATAAATATTAAGCAACCATTTTTCATATCAACACGAAGGGAAATCACAACAAATTTATCAACACAACATTTCAATCACATCATTATAACACATAGTTTCACACATAATCGAGTATGGGTAAAGTATCAAACCTGCTTTGATGTCATGCCTGCCGTATGCTTCTCCTTACGCATCCGAGTACTGACTAAATCCGATGCTATCTATTTCAGTCAAATTATAACTTGGTTAATCCCCTATTTATTTTATTTAAAGCCTCTTTAATATTTTCATTATACTTTAGTCTATTATTTTTACTACGCTTGTTGCGCATTCTGATTCATCTTGTTGCTTTGACTACTCTAATGATATTCTCTAATTATTATTTCATTTGCAGTACTTCTTTATTCATTTACTAACGTAATTACCTTTTCATTAACCCATCGTAATTTCTCTTATTAACATTTTAACCCCACTTTATGTTATTAGATTTCGAATCGCTTTATTTATTTCTTTATTAGATGTTAAATTAACGAAACTATATTTATTTAATTTTACTCTCTATCTTTATTTTTTCATCAAGCTATAGTTAGTTCATTTATTATGTCTATGACTATGACATACTTCTATTTTCCTCTGTCGGTTCAATTATCTATCTTAACCCTTTTATTTAAATTGCCTATTTTAAATTTACCCATCCCTTTTTATTTTTCGTTAATATCCATTATTACTATTCATTATTAAATCATAACCCGTCATGCATGCCTTTTAAAACTTTCAATCGATGAAGAATATTAATTAGAAACACATTCAACGTTATTCCAATGATTTATAACTTACATGGATCAAATGGATGAAGTGTACAAGTAAATGACTAAATTTGGTCAGTTGCGAGTCGTCATAGTGAGTCACAAGTCGTTACAGAGGCCTTCCAGTCACCAGTCCTCACCTATGTAACGAGTGGCAACAGGGGCTTCTAGTCACGAGTTATGCTCACATGTCACGAGTCGTCTGTTTCGAAACCACAAACCTTTCTTTCTTCCAAACTTGTTTTCTTTCTAAAACTCAAATTTCATAAAATAGCCATTCACACACAACTCAAAAATCAACCTATGTCAAGCCAAATATCAAAGGAAAACCTCAACATAACTTACTTGAAATCTCATTTTTCATTTAAAACACATTTTCCTTAAGATTCACTTTTGAAACTTAAAATCAACAACACAAATCACAATTTTAACATATCATTCAAAACTAAAACAACATAAAAGAAAATAGTTAAAAGCACCAAACCTTATAATTTTAAGCTTCCTACAAACTTTAAGCTACCTCTTCAACTCCTACAAACCATGACAATCATCAAAACCCTACTTATTTTTACCATTAATTAGCTTAATCTTTTATCATTAACCAAAATCCTAACATATTCTATTACAAATAAACTAGGGTTTTGAAATATTACCTTACTAGAGATTTTGTCTTTCTTCTTAGACTTGATTTAAGCTTGAATTAACTCTCTTGGACTTGCTAGGGCTTAGGGTAAAAAAAAGAAAGATGATAGAAACGTTGAAGATGAAGAGAGAAGGAAATTTAAGAGAGAATGAAGAGAGGTGGCGGCACAAGAGTGGAAAAATGAGGGAAGAAAATATGTGTTTCTACACACTTCTCTCCTTTTATACTAAAATCAATGGGTTGGACTAGGGTTACATGGACTTAGGCTTCTAGCCCACCTCTTCTTCTTCTTCTTTTTTTTTTTTTACATTCAAGGCCCACTACTTTATTTAGGCCTAACATTCACAATTAACATTTACTCTCTCATTTGCCTACAAAAGCTTTACTTATTGGCCTGACATTGAATCGTCTCAACAAATCAAAGAATGACTTAAACTCCAAATTCACTCATCCGGTTTTCGGGATGTCACAATTTCTCCATCATTAAAAGTCAATCTAGCAAAAGACACTTTGTCACAACAGACAGGACGGGTAGCACCAGTATCTAGCCACCACTCCTTTGGGTTGGAGTCAACCTAGTTGACCACAGAAATAAATGCGTGGAGGTTGATGTCAGACACATCTTTAGCAATCTCCTCCACAGTACCATTGTTGCCATCATTATCCATTTCTGCAATACCAAACTAAACAAGTAAGCAATACTTTCTTTATTCTAATAAAGGATCCAAAATAAAAATTTATACCAGGTAAATTCCCAGGTAAGTGGAGGAGTCACAACGGTCTCACTTAAGTCCCACTTGCCTTAGACTAAAGTCGTGTTGTTTGACAGAATTTACCTAGACATATAATTAATTATTTTGCCACCAATATTCAAGCACACCAAGCAAAGCTTTAGATCCACTAGATAATACTAGCCAAAAGCTAGAACCAGAGATTGCAATTCAAAGACTAACTAGTCTAGAGTCAACAAGACCAATAGGACCACATTGTCCATTTTGGTTTTCCAAATATAAAATTCGAATTTAACAAATAAATTCGAATAAAAATGTAAAAGTCCAAATATGTCCAATCAAAATTTCTCCAATGTATAAGTAATCCAGTTACGGTTAAGTTGCAATTTCTAATCAACAAAATAATCGTCTTAAGATTGTTAGATCCATTAGGTGAAAAAATAAATAATTAAATAATTAAACAACTAAACAATTATTTAGTTAAACAATTGAATAGAAATTGCATAAGAAAAATAAATTATAGCAAATAAAATTACAATATAAATTGTAATGAAACTAATAAAAGATAATAGAGGAAAATAAACCTTAACCGGAATAATGAAGTAGGAGAATAACTGAGGCATGTACGAACAGTCTACTTAAGACGATTATTGCCTGTGTAGGCAGTCGTCTCCCAAGATACAACGACTACGTAAGCGAACCAAACTGAGGCAGAGTTTATCATCGGACCCTAAAGCTAAAGCTTGCCGAATGAAAATAGAAGGAAAATGTATTTTGCACTTATAAAATCAGAATGAAACTTTGAGAATTCGGTGCCAAAAAGAAGCAAATTCTGGTCCAATTTATAGGCAAGCTACAAGACAAGGAAATTAATGAATATAAATAGCATTTAACTCTCCTCAACGTGCTTATATTAAAGGCAATTTTAATATCAATCAGTTTATGTAGAAACGGATGCCAACGTTAAGAAATTAAAGGCATTTTAAATATTCAATTAAAACAATCAGTTTATACAAACTGATGTGTCAATTGCTGGACAAAATTAAAATTATTTCGTTGTCCTAAGCTCATTTTTTTAAGCTTTAATTTCTCATTCACCTTTAATCCGATTTGAGCGTATAATATACCGTTGGAGAGCTTTTATTGCGTAGAATACATTGACATATTTCATGTTATTCATATTGCAACTTTTTCCGTTAAATTATTATGCTCAAATATGACACATAGTCATTTATTTTATGCCATAAATATTCAACAATGACATACCGTCCGAGCACAAAATTTTCTGCAGTGACTATGAATAGTAACATGTGTTCTTCCATCTTCAGCAATTTAATAAAGTAACAAAGTGAGGAATACTATAGAAGTGATTTGAACATCTAAACATCATAAAACTATTCATAAAAATGAATCGAAGCTAAGTGATAATATCAAAATAATCTTTTTGAAACTATTTCTTTAATTTAAAAACGGTAACACGATGCAATTTCACATCTAAACTAAAGCACAAATTTAAGCTACGTAAACGTAATTAACAATAAATGATCATGAAACTAACCTTGAGAGTTGAACAGATCGATGGTTGTTTTTTAAGATCTTTGTTCCAGAGAATGAGTTTCAACAAAGTAGAAAGGAAGGAAGGCGATTCAGTTAGATTATGAAATATGTGACTAAATTGTTAATTTATATTAGTCGCAAAGTGAGTTTCTTAAGTTTCCTTCTTCTTTAATTAGTAGCTCTGGAGAAGCGAGGGAGAGTGGGTCTGACGTAGAAATTTTTGAATTTTTTTTTTCATTTCAATTTTTTATTAAAAAAAGAGAAAGGTGTTTCTCTTTCCACACTCCATCCCTTCCCATTTCCCTCCGTTTAGTCAAAATTGTTGTTAGTTGAAGGTTTAACATGTCGGAAGCTTTTTTCTAGCACAAAGGCTGAAAACGGAAACTTGGCCAAAATTTGACCAATATTGGACCAACCGCCAAAAAAAACAAAGTTGGTCGACTCCCGACCAAAAATGGTTCGGTCATTTAAGACCTCTGCGGGCTGGTTTGTGTTGGTTTCTACAGTTTCTTGCTTATTCTCTCTTATTTTAAGTTCCGAATTTTGAAAAAGTGTCATGGTTACCTTAGCTCGCATTCAAGGTGTAAAATGGCATTTGGTCAAAGGAACCAAATCATTTGGTCAAAAAATAGTGCCTAATTAAGGAAACCGGTAAACCGAACTTTGGGTACATAAAACCAAACCTCAGCTAAAGAAGCTGAGATCAAGAATTGACCAATTGACTAGAATTTGCATCTAGAGGTGATGAGATGATCAGATTGAATGATTGTTACGGAGACTGAGATTGGCAACAGCCCATTTGAGCAAGGGGAGCAAATTTGTGTATTCAGATGATGCTAGATACTATTTGTACTATTAAGGCAGCCAAGCTATGGTTATCGCTGGACATGATTCGCTCTTTGAAGCTCCTTTGCTCACTCAAAATCATACTTTCCAGGACTTCATAAGGGTTGTTAGAATTATTCATGCTCTCCGTGTTCTGTATATAATATAGCCCGCCAATATCGTTTGTAGGTCTTCTGGTGCACAGAGCACCTATTATCATCAGTCTAATGGGTGTCTTTTCAGTTATATTGTCATATATTGTGATATTTCCATAATCTTTGGAAATGCTGAATACCCTTAGCATTTCCAATTACATTTATTGCTTTAAATTGGACGTTCAAAAAGGAAAACTATAAAATAGCTCCTTTTTTAGTTTATTAGATAAAAATTCCTTTTTTTTTTTTAAATTTTTAGTGACAAAAATAGCCCAATATAAGGTTAGAATGATAAAAATAGACCTTTTAAATTTACATAATCATTTGTTACACATTGTCTCCATCCTCTTTCTTTCATTATTTCTCTAAAACTTAAGAGATCGAGATCAACGATGCTAGGTTTTCCAACCATCGTTGTCTATCGAACTTCCAATGCCGAAGGTAGCTTTTCCGGTCATCACTAACCATGGATGCATGGATCTAAACGCAGTGGCGAAGGCAGCTGCAGTTGCGGTGTCCCAGTCGTACCTACTTCAGATGCTGTTGCGATCAAGTATATAAGAGCTGTGAGTCTTTAGGTGATTTTCAATTTGGTTATTTTGCTAGACGACAAGATTTTCTAGGTTTTGATTCAAATTGTTAGAGAGTTTTCAAATCAAAATCGAATGTTATTGTCATAATCTCATTATCAATTCAGGCATTGGATCCAATTTTGATTCTAATTATTAGGGCATTTATTTATTTTCTTGCTTAAATCTGAGAATCTTTCCTTAATTTAATAGAAATATGCGCAAATAAACTTATTTCCTTGGGGTCTTTAGATATTAATTCAAATACATTTGCTAGTAAATAACTAAACATAAATTATTTCATTCAAAAAAAAAAAGAAAAAAGAAAAAAACTAAACATAAATTTATATCCTGAAATTCATACTTTCTTTGATTCATGTTCACTTACAGATTTACCAAAACTGCGAAAACATGGTTGACACAAACAAAAACAAAGGGAAAAAAAGAAACAGGAGTGTTAGATGATGGCAAGGCAGCTTCTTTAAAAAGAATAAAACAATAGGTCAAAAATATATTCGTGCATATACTTAATAGTAATTTTACATAATTCTTGCACTTTTTTTAATGTCAGAAAATAAAAATATATTCTTGCATATACTTTAGAATATGCCAGAATAACTATATATGCTACTAGTATTTTACATGTTTGCAAGATCAAAAGCTGAATGGCTTCGGGACCTCAAAATCAATACCCACTGCAACATTAAAGTGATTGAAGCATTCACAAACAAAGTGACAAAGTCACAATGGAGCTCATGTCTTAAATTTTGTTACATCAAAACTATTAATGTCTGATATATCAAATTGGACTTGTTTTGCATTAACATAACTTTGGAGTACGTTGCTCCAGGTAAATAACATCTTAGATGGAAGGTGCACAAATCAAGGGGCTATATACAATAGCAGCCACCATTTCTTTTTATTTTACATAAATAACAACCTTCTTGTGTTCCCCAAAACCTCATTTCTTTTTATTAATAAATCTTAATTTTTGTTGTTAGATATGAATAATTTCTTTTCATATTTTTCTTTTTTTCCAAAAACAAATTTAATGTTTTTTAGAACACCCCAAACACAAGCCTAAGGGCGGCCCAGCCCAATTTATGTTTCCAAATTTCTCAGGCCACGAAGACTAGCCTTTTAAATTAAAATTAAATTACACTAGATAATACAATTTTTTAGTTTTATTTAAATAAGTAACACTTTTATATTTTAATTAAGTTAATAGCATTTATTTTTGTTCTCTTATAAATATGCTCTTAGTTAAATTAAAATTATTAGTATTTATTTTTTCAAACATAACATAAAAAATAATTAAAAAAAGTATGTGTACAAAATAGTCAGGAAATAAGAGAATATAAATTTATTTATATACCTGAGTGCACAAACACCAAAAATAAAAAAAATATAAATTTATAAATCTGTGATTGGAATAAAATAAGAAAAAATAAATTTATTTTTCAGTGACTTTGTGCATTCAGGTATATAAATTTATATTCTCTTATTTTCCACTATTTTGTGCCCTTACTTTTTTTTTTAATGGTAAGTGTGCATGGAGGGTATTATAACTATAACTTTCTTTTTCTCTAAACTATTATGTGTTATAATTTGTGCTAAACATATTTTATGCTATTTTATAAATATGAAGAATATAATTGTGCTATTTACTTAGTTTGCCCTAAAGTTAATTTTCAAATTTTTAAATAAATAAATTACATATTATATTCTTTAATATTTCTGACAAATAAACTCTTGGTAAAATAATTGAACACTCTAAGGCTGTGTTCGGTAACAGTTTCTAAAGTAGCTTTTAGCATTTTGACCCGTGAATATGCTAAAAGCCATTTTTTTTAGCGTTCAGTAAATTAGTTTTTAAGATAGTTTTTAACTATTTAAGTAACATTTTATCAAAGGCTAACCAATATAGTTTTTAGCTTTTAGCGTTTTGTAAACAGTTATTATAAATAGTTAATAATTACTCAAATAGGTAAATGCTTCTTAAACAGCTAGTTTTGCCAGAACATCCTAAGATAGTAGTTCGAAATGAAGAAGACTAACTGATAAGATCAATTTTATTTTTGTTGCAGCTTGACCATTTTGTATTAATTAGTTAATATGAAATTTTATATCGGATATTGATTGAGATTTGATATAATATATAAGTTAAGCCACCTAAATATTTAAAAAACTTGGATTAACTATTTTAGACTTGTGAATTTGAGCCTAAGTAGTTGACGAAAGCAGTTAATAAGTACCAAAATTATTTATATTTAATGAAATTATTGTTTAGTATTGGTTATAATTAATGATAAATTTGTCTTTATAAGTACTTATTGGGTTAATTTATATTTTGTAGGTCATAATCATGCATTCTCATAAAATGGAGCAGAAATAACGCAGGAATGGGGCGAAGAGGAGTGTTTTGAGAGAAGTTAGAAGTTCAAAGGTTTAATAGGAAATAAGTGCGAATTTTTTGGACTAGAAATGGAATTTAGCATCATGAAGTAAGGGTGAGCAGAAAGAACCAAAAACCATTAATCGAATCGAAACCGAACAAAAAATTCAATTAACCGTTCGGTTGTTGGTTAAAGAATTATAAAAACCGAAATATTCGATTTGGTTTTCGATTGTGAAGGTTAAAAAACTGAACCGAACCGAAAATCGAACCATTAGTGTAAATACGCCATTATTCTCTAATTTAGGTCAAATCTTACACCCTCTTTCTCTTCTGCCGGCCCATCTCTTCCTCTATCTCCTTATTTCTTTCCTTTCTCACACAACACAACACGAGCATTGTTCTTCGTGACTCAAGTTGCAGCCTCGTTGACCACCACAGGAAAAGTTGCCGTCGACGGAAGATTGAGCGACAATCCTCGACCAACGCTTGTGGCGGTGCTGTGATCTCAGGAAACGAGAAGAGATCGGTGGAGAAAGATGGAGGAAGGTGGAGCTGCTTGTGGCCGATTGGCCTTGGGTTCCGATGCCAGCGACAAGGGCTTCGAATTGGGGTAGTTGATTCGATCGAAGTAGATAGTTTTTCAGAGTAGATCGATTCATTGAAGCAGATTTGATTCGATTCGTTGATTTCGTCGGAAAGATCTGTTGATGTAATGGTTACTGCTCTCTGTTTGATTACTGAGAAAATCAAGTAAGCAGAAAGTTTCTAGTGTTGCTTTCCACCTGCTTTTGTTGAAATTTGTTTGAAATTTTGTCTTAATTTATGGTTTGTAGAATATATAATATGAGTATTTTTCAGGAGAGCAGTAGAAGAAAGCCAAGAAAGTGCAGAATCCGAAACGGCCGTCGACACCTTCTCGCCTTCTAAAAACAAAAGGTCCCTGTTCTTTGATTTCTTTTTCTCATTTCTGGGTTTTCTTTGAAATGTTAGAATTTTGATTAATTTTGTGCTATTGAGATGAAAGATTTTACCTTTAGGAAAAATGCTTGATCATATATCATTCTTGATGCATTATCTTAATAGGTTTTAGTTTGTCTCAATGAATCATTTCGAATTATTTGATTTGAGTTTGTTTTGCTTGCTGCTTCTCCTATTGTAGCTTTTCTTCTAATGATTATGATCTTCAATTTTAGAGCTGCTTCTCCTTTTGACTTAGGTTTTCAATAATAAATCTGATGGTGGTATGAAGCGGTTTAGTCTCTTCATATTCTCAGAAAAAAGCTTCTACAGTTTCTTCTGTTTTTTCTAATTTCAACTTTTGTTTGTTCTAAACTCATGATATTCATTTTTTTTTTTAAATTTGCTTGGCTTGGTTGGTTGTGGATTGTCATGAAACATAGGCTATTATAAGTTTATTTGGGTAAGCGAATGTAAATTTTCCTTTACAATTAATTTTAATTTATATTGTGAAAAAAAAATAATGCTTATATATCAAAATAAAATGTTTCAGGGGAGTATGATATGGAAGAAAAAGCTGCACGAGCTTATGATCAAGCTGCACTCAAATATTGGGTTCCTTCCACGCATATCAACTTTAATGTGATGTTGGGATTTTTTTTTTTGAAAAGAAATTAATATTTGATTAATTTAATGATTAGTTGGAAGATTAAGATATGCTGTGTATGATACTAAAAGTGTATTATACATCTGTGCAATTTAATGCAATCTCACTGTTAAATTTGCACTTTAATATCTTAAGTGAAAATTCGGTTTTTGGCTGAATTGAATCGAAACCGAACTGAATTCGGTTCGGTTTCTGTTCGATTTTGCTATTATCAGTTCGGTTTTCAGTTTTAAAATTTTTGTTTCAGTTTTTTATTCGGTTTGCTGCTTTTGAACCGAACAGAAAATTGTTCACTCCTAGCATGAAGTTGGATTTATGGTGTGCAGCACGCTGGTTTGGGTTTAAAACGCTGACATTTTCTGCATTTTGGAGAGTTAATAGAGAACGTCTATGTAATTGGACTGCTGCGCATCATTTTTGGAAGGGAAGCGGTGTTTCGGTTTAAAGAAGTTGGGCCCTCTGTGCAACCCATTGTTCTAAAATGGAGTCAGGTGGTGTGCGGTGCCGTTTTGAATACAAGAAAAAGTGGAGTGTTAAAAATGACATGTCCAACGCACTGTTTGGACAAAAATGTGTAGGGATATCTAAATTGATGCGCTACGTTTCACACACAAAATAAAAGAGGTTGTTTGTATGGTGCGTCTTGGTCTTGATTTTGAAGTAGATGTTGGAATTTTTCGCAACTAATAAAGTGACAATCACAGAAATAAAAGCAACGGAAGCAATTAACAAGAGAAAAATAATCCTGGAGCAAATTTTATCAACCCAATTAAGTGTAGGAATATTTAAAAATTACCTCTTGAAGCGTGCTTTAACTGAATCGCTGCTAGTCTCCTTGCGAAATCCTTGCCAATTAAAATGACTATAGGGATGCTAATGGCATTCCCCTCTTTCTTCACACACACTAGAAAACAAGGGATAGACCAAACGTGCTAGCGCTGGAAGTGATATTCAGTAGAACTAGAGAACTCTTCTCCTTTTCTTATTGTTCCAAAATCAAATGGAATAAAAATAGCTAAGAGAATTAAAACAGAAGTGAAGAAGTCATCTTAAATGAAAGCCTTTTGTTTTGTGGCTTTAACGTGAAAACCATTATAATTATTATTATTATTTATTTATTTATTTATTTTAAAAACCAACATCATCATGTGTTATCATTAGTTATCACATTTTTAAGCCACTAATAACCAAAAATAAGGAATGTAGGAGTTAAAAGTAATGTAGGAGTTATGATTATGTATCCCATTAAATAAAGACACCTTTTAATTAATGTATATACACTCCCACTAAATCCACTCCCACCAATTAATTTTATTTTATCCCATAAAACAAAAACCTTTATAATTAAATCCCTTGTTTCACGTGACCACTTCTTTTCTTTTCTTCTTTCCTTTTTTTTTTAATTAATTTTTTTTATCACATTAAATGAAAACCAATTTTCATTTAATATATATATATATATACTATTTCCATCCATAACCAAAACCCTTTCAAATCCAATTTAAAAAGCCGGCCAAATCCTATTCTAAATAGGATTTGTTATCTTAATTTAATAGAATATATATTTGATTATCAAAAATCAAAATATAAAATCATTTATTAAATAAGACTTATTTATATCTTATAATTAAATAATTAAACATTTTAATTAATTAATTAATTGAGTCTAGAGGAATAAACTTCTTGGTCCAACCCGAATCTCTTATTTGTGTGCGATCCAAAAGGCCCGTTCAATATTGGTAATGAACTCAAGTTGCATTTAAATCCATAAATTATAATTGGTCTCTAGCAAGACGTTATAATTACCCAAATTGAATCGAGTGTCATTCAAACAAATCGACAAAGCCTATAACAATCTTATACAATCCTTTGCCAATAAATATCATGACTAGCATAAGGCATGTCCTCGGTCACCCTTATTATTGCTAAATCATTTTATTGATTCTTTAGTGATACTGATTAATTCAGATAGAAGCATAACAATTATCATCCTATCTGAGTATGCGCATACATTACTCAGTCTCACTAATCAAATGGCCGGTGATATCTTTTCTCTCATAGAGAGAGTGGCAATCCCTTCACTTTACTCATGTTTCTAAGCATAGTTCCTGGCATACCTGATCGTATCCAATTTGTAACCCTTTTACAGGCACGTTAGGTAATACGTCAAAGTATACGAGAAATTACCTGAGAACCCACAGTAATTTTAGGTCTAGGGATTCTAGTATAAATATTGCATAAGAAATACTTATGACCTTCTCCATGTAGTATTCTCATTAAATGATCGATCCAATACACTGTTCTCTAACATGTATTATGTATCTCTAATCGATATCCCATATCCTATGACCTGTAAAACAAGGTCGTCTCATAGAGTACATATTAGTCTTATTTTATTATCATTTCCATGATAATAATCGACTATGGATATTTAGAATAGTATTTCTTTTAATGCTTTAGGTTTTACTATCCAGATCACGTATCTGACAACTAAAACAAAATTTACTATTTAAGAAAATTTATCAAATTAAATTGCACAGATAATATAAAATGATGAATTATTCTCATAAATAAATTATAATCCAATTACAAAGAGTTGGGGCTAGGGTTTACACTAACATATACCACCTCATAAATTAGCGATATGGAATTCTTTCCTTGTTCCATCCGGTGTCTAACAATTCTTCTTTGTACCAAGTTCACTATGAGCTTTAATTTCTTATTCATCTTTAATCCGTTTTGAGTATATAATCTACCGTTGGAAAGATCTTATTGCATAGAATATAATGACACACTTTATGTTATTCAAATCGCAACATTTCTAATAAATTATCACACTCAAAATTAATTTAAAAATCATTTTTTCAAAGCCAAAATATCCACTATATATATATTAACAAAGGCTTGTTTTATATTTAAGCGTCTATAGTATCCCTCCACTTTGATGAAGTTTGTGAATGAAAAATTTCTTCAAAGTTAAATGTAGACACGGGAGTATAGATACTTATCTGGTGTTCACAATGGCGGTTGTGCTGGTTCCGCGACTTCATTTTTGACCAATATGGGTTATAAGACCTCAAATGTTACAACTCTTTTAAAATTAGTTGGTGTTAAAAAAGCGCATACTCTAGCCTTATAGTGTATCAATTAAATAAGTGCTTACAACAATCTATTATGACTTGGTCCGCCAAACCTCCTCCATAAGGACAATTCATGCACACATGACCTCCAATCGGACCAATTGCTCCCGCTGGAAGTTGAACTCATGATCTTTGCTTCTGATACCACTTGTAGGACCTTAGGTGATGTCAATTCTCCGAAAATTAGTTGGTGTTAGAAAAAGGGCATACCTTAATGTTATATTGTATGTAACACATAAGTACCCACGACATTCGACTGTGACTTTGCCCACCATACTTCCTTAATGGGACAATAGATTCACGCATGGCCAACCCGGGTAGGTGACGCCTTTTTCTGGTCAATGCAAGCAGGGCCGGCTCAATGGGCTAGCAATTAAAGCAATCATTTTTAGGCCCCAGTAGACTTAAATATAGTTAATAGTATATTGGTAATTTTTGTAAGTAAGCCTCAAAATATAATTTTAAAATTAATTAATAAAATATTATTGTTAAAATTTGTTTATTTAATTAATTTTTTTTTAAAAGCCCATATTTGAATTTGGCTTTAGGCCTTAAGAAGCCTTCAGCCGCCCTTCAATGCAAGTTATTCCATGCTAGAAAATCTCGAATTTCCTTAGCATAGATGAATTTCTAGTGTCTCAAATCACATAGTACGAGCAAATTTCTAAGTTGTTTTAGCCTAGGTGAAGTTCCAAAATTGGGATTGATTAAGGTTGAGCATTTGACCCGATCCAACGGAGAATCGTTGAAACATGACTTGCTCGAGGTAGATTTTATCCAATCTATTGGTGCACCGGACAGGATGGATAATATTATCTCGCTCTCTCTCTCTCTCTCTCTGTCTTAATCATTACTTGATATTATAACTAATTGTTACATAATAATAATAATAATAGAAAAAAAAAGACTCTTAATATATAAGAAAAAATGGTTTTAAAAAGTGGGCCGTCCGAATTCTTATAGCCTCCAACTCTTTTACAAGCAGATTGTGAAACTCTCTGGATTTCAAGCTCCCTTCTTCAAAATTGCTTTATTTTGTCTCAAAGTCTTTTTATCCACCAATATATATATATAAAAACCACGAAAATAACTAAAATTAAAAAAAATAAACGTGAAAAGTAAATAAAACACTTATACCTAATAAAACACACTAATTAGACATAACAAAGACACTAAAATATATAAAAATTAGACACATATCACTTTCATTAGCAGGATATGAGCCCATATTCATGCATATTACAGTGTGCTTCAAGCCCAAAGTCTACTAGCCTAGTCTATTTACGTATTGATCGATATATTAAGTAGGCTACGCCTAGTGTACATAACAACTAGGCTATCAATAATATTTTGTTATTTGGGATTTTGATGGAAATAATCCACTAAATTTTATCATTTTTAAAAATAATTCTCAAAATAACAAATTTTTAATTATAAACAAAATATAAACGGTTTATAAACATATTATTTTACTATAAACAATTTATAAACAAAATGATATGAACCTTTTAAGAGTTAATAATTAAAATATAACTCTTTAAGAACTAAAAGTATAATTAGGCTAAAAATTATTTTCAGATTTAAAAATTAGAAATTTTATTATATTACCCCTTGTTATTTAAAAAAATTCTCTTAAGTGAAAAAAATCTAAACAAAAGAGTAACTAATTGGATTTTAAACTAAAAGTGTTTAAAAGTGAATTTTGAGCAATGTTGAGGATCCAAAAAAAAAAAAATAAAAGCTCTACCGAAATCTGATTTATGCATGTAGCACCCCTTAAACCGACCGTTTATAGTCGAACCAAGTTGTGCCACATTACATATTACATGGTGCACAAAACATAATTTTACTCTTGATTAAAATACAGTGTGCATAATTTACAACATTAAATAAATAAAATTTAATTCTAGCTTCTTTTTCTATTCTTTGACTTAACTTCACAGTATATGCCTTGCTAAGTATTTCTGGTGAGCCTGATATTATTTGACTGTACTGATTTTTCTCGCGACTTTTAGAAAACCTACAAGTTTAGAATGAACCAAACTTGCTGAGCAATTTCGTTCAGTGGATACTTTAACTAGAAAAATAACAATAATAATAATATTTACATGTATATTAAAATTTAGAAGTAATAATTATTTATTTAAGAGACATTTCAAAGATAAATAAAATAATAAGCAACTTATTTAAAATAAATAGTAAACAAATCAATATTAAGTTTTTCCTTCATTATTTTATTATCCAGATGGCTCTATTAAGAATTTGGTGAATACAGGGATAAAGTTACTGTATTTTTTTTTAAGGCTCAGATAACTCTAGGCCGTAACCGGAGCATCCTAATTTCACTGAAGTCAATTTTTATTTTAACGGTCGTATCCGAATTATTCAAGTTTGTATTTCTCTCAGCTGAAACTGGAGTACCTAAAGTCTCGCTTGGTTATTCGCAGTACTGCTCAGTATATGATGCATCATACCCTTATTACACTAGTTCAACTTACCTAAGTAGAGCAAATTAATTATTTTTTCGAAATCACAATTTAATCGCAAATATTTCATTTTTCTCAATTCACACTTTCATCACAAATAAAATATTTCACAGAATCACATTTTAAATTATAACATAATATATTTCTAAAAATTCACAATAAATCAGTAGGAAATTTTCATGCATGCAAAAATAATAAACCGATATTTTCGTAATTAAAGTATGAAACTTTATTTTTGCGGTTTCCCTCTATTCAAGTCTTTCTTTTTGTTTTTGGTTCTCCTTCTTTCTCTTCGAACTGTCCTAATACCATTAATAATATATATATTTATAAGAATATTGTTTAAATATTTTTCTCTAAGTATCTCCTTTTTATTTCTAATTATTTTCTATATTAAGTGTACAAGTATTACTAATTAAGTCTCTAAATATCTTTATATCATACTTCATTAATTTAATTAAATTTACAGTAGTCCAAACTTATTCTTTTAGTGTCCAAATATTTTATTCTAAGTATACTCCATTTAATTCCTATTTAATTTATTTTCTATAACTATTATTTGAATCTCTTTTTTTTTTCTATATATAAAATACATAAATATTAACTAATTAAAACTAAATATAATTATATACATATAAATATATATATATTTTTGGTAAGAAAATAATGTCTAACTATTTTTCTTTAAATATCTCCTCTTTTTATTTTATATTTTTAATTATTAAACATCCAATATTATGATCTAGTCTTCAAATATTTTTATACTAAAATTAAGTCAATTTAATTAATTTATTATAGTTTCTGATTTATTTTTATGGTTTAAATAATTTATTTGGGTCCTTAAATATATTATATATCAAAATAAATTCATTTTAATTAATTAAATAGGCTACTGGCATAATTGAAAAGAGAAATAAAGTTCAGGGGTCAAATACCAAAGAAAACAGGGACGGAAGGACTCATATGAGGTTTGCTACAAAGAACTGGGGTCGCGACATAATTTATAAAAAAACTGAGGGATTGATCTGGAAACACGCCATCAGAACGACGCTGTTTCCGGCGCTGCGCCCAAGCAAATTTTGAAACGCTGTCGTTTCGTTCAAAGTGTCGCGTTTCACGTCGTCCTCCTCGCCCGATTGTCTGTAATCCGGGTCACTAGTGGCGGATTTGCAGTATGCCTAGAGTGGGCTTAAGCTCACCCTGGAATTCTGGAAAATTTCAGATGTAGGTTCAGTCGATGGTTTCTCAGAGGACATCGTGATTGTCCTGTTTCAGTTCGGGACAAAGACAATATATATTTTACTTTGTTTTAACTTGGTAATGTTTTAGTTTGACTTTTAAGATAATGAGATGGTGATGGCTTTTTACCATTGGTTTCCGATTTTACAATTAAAAACAAATTGTACTGCATTTTTTTTTTCAATTTGTACCGTATCTATATTATACTTCTATAATCAAACAAATTGTTATTCAATTCAAACTCAAAATAGGAAAACATCAAAAATCAAAATCAAAATAGGAAAACATCAAAACTTAAAACCTATATATATACATACTAGGTTAGAAGTTTTAATTAGGGATGGACCCACATGTATTGCTAGAGGGGCTTTAGCCCCTCCCATCTCTAATTCCATTTCTTTGTATAATTTCATTATAATATTTTAAATGTAATAAAAAGAAGCCCAAATAAATTCAACAAAATAAAAATTTCTCATATGATTACTAGCTAAATTTCATTTTATTGGCTAAAGCAACAATTAGATGTAGGGGTGTGCAAAACCCGACCCACCCGATTAACCCGACCGAAGCGAACCGAACCGATCATTTCGGTTCAGTTTAATCGGTTATACGGGTCGGTTCGGGGGGTAGATATGAAAAATTTCGGGTTATTCGGTCGAACCCAACAAAACCTAAACCCGTCCGAACAACCCGAAGCCACTTAACACACTCCGCTGTTTTGAGCATTCATTAACCCAACAAAACCTAAACCTAAACCTAAAATCCCTCTTCTCTTCGTTCCATTCCATTTCCAATCAGCCGCCCTGATCGTCCTTCTCTCATCCCCTTCTGCTCCTCACCTCCGCCAGGCACGCCAGACCCCACGAGTCGACGTTCACCATCACCGGTCGCTCCTCCGGCCTTCACCTTCACCGTCAGAGCTGCTCTGGTTTAAGGTCAGTTGCAATTAGATATTCCATCCACATATTCATCTAGTCTCTTATTTGCTTCATTGGTCCATAATCTCTGTCTCTGGTTCTGCTCTGTTTCTTTTCATCTTGGGTATCTGTTAAATGTGGAATTTAAAGTAATATCATTTAGTTTTCTGGTTAAGAAGAAACAATATATTGGGACTGAAGAATATTGATGTCTTCGCATTTAATACTGTTCTTCTTTTTCTCTAAATTGTTATAGCAGAAAGGTTTTTAGCTCATTTGGTGGGATAATGCATACTGTTATTGCTTTATTTGAAGTGCTTTTGTTGCTTTTGAAAGAAAATTTTAGTTTTACCAATGACCAAAAAACGTGGGAAATTACATAAGAGAATTTCAATTAAGTGACTTTCTGTTAACTATTATCTCTAAGCATTAGTCGAGAATGATTGAGTGCTTCTGATATGATTTTTCAAGGAAAGTATTCTTAACTATTTAAATGAAGTGTTTTCCAATACAAAAATAGCTCTTCAGTCTCCTACTACAAGTGCTCTTCAGTTTTCTACTGCTAGTGCTTTTCAGTTAAACAACATTTGACTGGATTGTTTAAGTATATAATTTTATGCCTTTTGTAGATTCTATGTGAGGGTATGAAACGGTATAGATCTGTTTTTTGTATTATTATTTCATTTGCACTAATTACAGCTCTTGAATTCTTATTTCAGGCTAGCATGGATATTGATTAATATCTGGTAAATCAATTAATCAACAAACATCTAAGTAGGCTTGTTAATGTACATGGAGTAATTGTAGCAGATATGCAACATTACAGTCAACATTTCTTTCCCCCTCTTTTATCATCATGGATTGTGGTAGATTTGAATATAATAAGGTTTTGTAATATTAGACATAAAGGGAAATGCAAATTAGGTGAAGGGATTCTTCATTTTGATGCCATCGAGGAGCTTCGTTTCTATATTGCCAATTTGCCTTGGCTTCCATTTCATCGAGTTAAACATGGATACCGGAATAGAGGTGGATATAAAGTGGAATCTGACATTTCTAACAATTATGGAATGGTAGGATTTAAGTAAAACTCAAATATTGGAATTTAACATGTTTAAATTGTATCTGCTATTTGTTTAACTTTTATGGTTTGTAATATTAATTTGAAGTTTTTTTTAATATGTTTGTTGTAATTTTAAATATTATGTAGTTTAGTATGCTAAAAATATATATTTTAACGTGTGGTGTTTTGTTTGAATATGTGGTTTTTTAGATTAGATTTATTTTTATTTAAATTTCTCTAAAAAAAAGGGAAATTCGGGTTGTTCGGGTTGAAGGAGGTCGGGGCCCGAATATTTCGGGTTATTCGGTTCGGGGCCCGAATCTCCTTCGGGTTCGGTTCGGGTGACTTCAAGAGCAAAGTTCGGGTCATCGGGTTGTTCGGGTTCGGTTCGGGTTAACCCGAACCCGACCGATGCACACCCCTAATTAGATGCATTCATACTAATTTAATTAATATACTCCATTAAATAATTTAAAAGTATTGTATAAGATAACACACTATTTAAAAATTGTTACTATATTATAATTTATATTGATTGTATCCATTAGTTTATTTTTATATTTGAATTTGACATGTTAATATTAAAGTTTCTATTATTTTTTTTTTCGAAAATCAAAGTTTCAATTAGTTTAATTACATTTAATTTGTTTAGAAAAATAATTTTCAAAATTATATTCCAAAATTAATTTAGAATTGATA
>CATIWJ010009266.1:0-21585 GCA_949640765.1 Croton laevigatus | reverse complement strand
CTTTGATCATTTTGGGACTATGATTGATGCTTATTTTAATTTAATTAACTATTTATTTTGTAGATGGATTGAAAAGTAGAATATTTAGTTAAAAAATGTTAATTTTTAATTCAGCCAATTCGGCCAAAGAAAATTTAAATCGGGTAATTCGGGTAATTTGGAATAAATGTATAATTCGGTTAAACGGGTAATTCGGGTAGACAATCTAATTCGGCCAAAACGGGTAAAAGAAAAAAATTTTACAAATATTCTAATTCAGCCAAAGATCGGTCAAAAATTGACCGAATTGGCCGAATGCTCACCCCTAATCTGCACACCCATTTTATTCCCTAAATACAAAATTAACCTGAACTATTCTACTTCCACCTTATGCAAGTTAAAGCCCATAAAACACATCCCATGACTCTGCCATTAGCACTGAACAATCTCCCAGAGTAGCCGAGAGCCTGCACAGACCAAGACTGTTTGCACAACGTACGAGGACTCCCGTTGTTGCCAAACCCGACGCCAAAATGAAAGACCTCTTGCAGTTCAGCTTCCATCCACCTATATCTGGCAGCTTCCATCCAAAAAAGTTTGATATAATGAAATAAAGGGGTTAAAAAAATTAATAATTTTATAGCTAAACTGCAATAATTCCGATGCATTAATACGTGATTTTTTATGAACGACTATTATTTATTAGTACTTTTGTTTATCTCTTTTATCATTTTAACCGTACAAATTCACGCGCAAGGATCAAAAATTTTACTACCTCCAGTTTTTTCAATTGTTTACGTTTCTGTTTTTGGCAAATTTTTTCAATTGTTTACGTTTCCTTTTTGGGTAAGTAGGTTTAATTATTTATTATTATTTCTGTATTGGTATTGGTAAAAAAGTAAGTGTTGTAAAGGGTTGATAATTGTTTATTATTATTTTGTATTGATATTAGTGAAAAGTAGGATTGTATTGGTATTTGTATTTTTAGGGTGTAAAGAAATAAAAAAATTGGAGGTAGTAATATTGAAAATTATATATAATATGTAACAACAAAGGACTAATATAGAACACAGCCTGTGGCAGTCCCTATTTGCTAAAATCCTCAGCCTAAAGAAATCTTTAATCCATTAATGTATTGTCGTTGGGCTTTGTATACGTTCTACATTACATTGGGCCGATACTATCTTTGGCAAAAAAAATACATTGGGCCGATACAAAAAGGTTGATTGAGTCATTAATAAATTCTCATTTAAATAGTTAATGGAAATTTCATTTCCTTAAAAAAAAAAAAAACCTCATATAACACCAGACTATTGATTTAATTTAACTTAATCATTTTCTTAAAAAAAAATTAACTTAATCATATTTAACCAATAATTAAAACTATTTAATTTCATTTTATAAAATAATTAATTACTACCTCCGTTTGCATGGTATGTTTACATTTTCGTTTTTAGATGTTTTTTTGTGTTATTTACATTTTCATTTATAGTAAGTTTTGTAATTGTTTATTATTATTTTTTTATTGATATTGGTGAAAAAGTAAATTTTTTAAAAGGTTAGTAATTGTTTATTATTATTTCTGTATTGGTATTTATGAAAAATGGATTTGTATTAGTATTGGTGAAATAGTGAATGTAAAGATACGAGAAAAAGGGGGGTAGTATTTAATTTCCTCTGTTTTGAAAAAAATTCATACTAATTTTTAGATAGATGGATGGATTCTACTTTGTAACCCTACAACGGAAAAATTCCGTTAATTTCACAATATTTTGTTTAAAAGTACGCACTAAATGAAGTTGATGGATTATACAATCTATTAACTCAAAATTAATGCCATAGTTTTCGAAACTTAGAAGAGAGGGTAGGACCAAATTAGGGTAGACAAGAGGAAATAAGAGGGGGTGGGCAAAAAGGTTGTTGACAAGATGGTTTGTCTGAAGATATTTCAATTTCAAATACAGTATTTTCTTCTTGATGCTTGTTCTAGTTCTAGTTCTACTGTGGCCTGTGGGACACCCAATCCGCTTAGCTGTAAATAATACTCCAATATTACTACTCTTCCAAATAATCAAAACTATGTATATATATCATGTTAAATTTCTTTCTTTCTTTTTTTCTCCCCTTCATGATCGTACTATTTTGTACTCTGCATCTACAATCATGATCTTCATCAATAATGATGAATCATTAATTAAATAACAGTGTGTTTAATTTTTTTATCAGTATTCGCGTGCCCATATTATGATAGTTTGCAAATAAACTTTGAATATGAAGAAGAGTATGCAGGTTGTATTTTACCTCCTCCGTCTTTTTGAATTCTTTACATCTTAAAAGTATAAATATCAAAAAATTATTAATACTAATATATAAATAATAATAAACAATTACTAATCATTTACACCACTTACCTTTTTACCAATATCAATAAAAAAATAATAATAAACAATTACAAAACTTACTATAAATGGAAATGTAAATAATCCAAAAAAACACCCAAAAACAGAAATGTAAACATCTCAAAAAGACGGAGGTAGTATTAAATTTATTAACATTGTAGTTATTTTTAAATTTTTTACTCTTTTCAGTAATATCTTTTCAATATATAAATGTACTAAAATTGATAAATTGAGACTTTTTAAAGCACACTCCGATTCTTAGTATTCTAATTTTTAAATCTTATAATTTTTTAGAAGTTTTAGTAGTATTTTTTTGTGTTTTTTTTTTGTAAAAAAAAATAAACTCATCTACTTCATTTAATTTTTATCATCGCACCATAAACAATTAGTAAACTATTCAAACATAACACATTTATTCCATTCAAAAAAAAAAACATAACACATTTATTTGACTCACATTTAACCCAGCCTCTTTTTTTTTACCCTTCTAATTTGAAAAGCTGCCAATCATCAAATTTAAGGCTATAAGTACAAGATGTTCCGTACACGCAGTGAGTCCCTAACATAATTTTTCAGTGAAAAACAATAGAAAGTTTGGGGAATTATGCAGTGTGTGAAATGGACCGATGAGAAGAAGGCGTGGGGGTTTTGAATTGATGATGTGGGTTATAAATGTTTGAAGGAGAAAAGAAGTGGAAAAGGGCGCAACAGTTTTGTTATTTTGGATTGGCTCAAACTCCCCAGTTTGTATACCAAAATGGCAGCAATTGATTCACATCACCATTAATGTTTGTCTCTATAATTGCAGTGATGTTAACTATTATTATTATTATTCACCAAAAGCGTGGGTCGATCCCATCCATGTCCCTTTCCCTTTGCGCCTTTTTTTTTTTTTTTTTTAACAATCTTCAAAGTACATTCTGCAATTGCTGACCTAAATATCAATCATAATTGCATTTTTGATTTTGAGTCTATATAAATTTTATTTTCAGTTGCGAATATTAAACCTTCAATGAATATTTTCGATTTTAAAAGATAATAATTAATGAAGATAAAAATCTTAGCTTAGCTTGTGTTGTGGGTGTCTGTTTTGTAATTACATTAGGATACAAATGTGATTAATTTTCCATTCTCCATCTCTCTCATTTTCAGCCACCTCTGTTTTGGATTTTGGGTCCAGTCTGACGTGGATTAAGAATAGAACCTATTCTATCCTATTAATGTTCAGTTATTGCTCATAGCATTGCACCATGAATGAAGAGATTAATACGTTAAAATTTTGTGTCGTTTTAACCTACAGCCGCAAATGAACTCTTAGTATTTATAATATTAATAAAAATTAAGGAAAGAAGGTTAACATGGCACAATTTAGAAATCATTTTTTATTTTTTATAATTTTTTAATTAATTATATTAATTTACAAAACTATTCATCTTCTTATATTTAATAGTAGTTATTAATCTAACAATGAATTTATAATATTAAGTAGTAATTAACAAATTTAATAAATGAGCTTTTTACTATATTTTTAAAAAATAATTTTCATTACTAATAATATAATAATAAATTTCTCATAGTTACATAATTCTAAAATTATTATTTTTATTTATTTTATTTTAAAATATCAATGAATTAAAAATTATTTAAAATTTTATTATTTAAAATATTAAAAAAATAAAAATATTATTAATAAAGTACAGTTAAAAATAGTCGAGAACAATTTTAATTTGATTTTCTTTTTTAAAATTTATCTTATTATAATTTCTTATAAATTGATAAAAAAAAATGAAATAATGAACATTAACATCACACTATTATGATAAACTAAATATTATGTGTTATTTTATTTCTTATTGTATTTAATTATTTTTATTTAATTTATAAAATTAAATTTTTTCATGCTCATTAATTAATAATGTCAATAAAAATTTATCAAATTAATGATAATTTTTTATTACCAAATTTTATATTACTATAATGATATAATAATAAATTTATTATATTTATAATTGTATAATTTTATTATTGCTGTTTTTTTTTTATCTTGAAATAATACTAGCTTTAAAATTACTAATAATTTTATCATAAAAATATTATAAAAATTAAAATTTAAAATATTATAAATAATAGTATATAACAAGTAAATATAATTTTTTTTCAATTTATTTTTAAAATTTTATTTTATTATAACCCATCCATAGTAAAAATAGAATAATGATTAAAAAAATTATATAATCCGCATATCATACGGGTGTATATCTAGTGTACCCCTATAATGTAAATTCATAATATTCTTTAATTATAATTATAAGATTATAATTCATTATACAGTTTAGTGATAAGTGTATATATGAGTTAAATTTAAATTTTTAATCCGAATGTTCCTCTCCTACTTAAAAATAAATATCCTAATGCGCATAGGGTGCAGAGAATGTAACTAAACGCTCTTGTTCATTAATCAACCTCTAAAAAAAAAGGGGAATTTGAAAGAAAAGGAATGAGTTTTTCTTTCTAGTAGAGTTGAAACTATAACACGCGCAAAACATGTGATATTGGCTTCTTAAACAACATCAATAGCATGCGGAATGACAACAAGTGCCTCACGGCTCCCGCTCATCTCTCAATTAAAAAACAAAATAACAATTAAACTTCTAACTCTCAATTCAAACCCTTTACAGGGACGGGAATCGCGGGGAAAAGGGTGTCAGAGCTCAGAACTTCATAGTCAGCATGCCTGCTACAAAGGATAAGACTAATTTCCACTGCTCAAATACGTCTTGTTTCGCATAACCAACTATTTTAACAGCGTTTAGCTATTTAATCGGTTGTTACTTGTATGTATATGTACTAATAGCTAAATGTTAATTAAAAGGTTAATTTTTTATAAATTCTATCTTAACTTTTAAAAGCTAATTAAAATGTTATGTCATCAAATATTGTAAAAAATATATATTTAATATTTTGACTAGTCAAATTACTGACCACTACCTTAATCACTATTGTTAAATATGCTCGCAACCTTAATTCTATGAGTATTATCTTAAAAATTAGTTGGTAAACTCGGGACATGACTTTTACTAATAATATACTTAAAATACTCATAATGTTGCCTTGATTACCAAGGTAATAGGATTATTATAATCACTAAATTCACTCTTGAACAAAATTAGAATATAATTACAATTTAACCCATGTCTTGAAAGTCATTTTACACAAAACAGTACCTTGAACACCATTTTGATATTTATTCTATGAAGGGACTAATTACTCCATCTGTTTTTATTAGTTGTCGTTTTAGAGTTTTTTTATTTGTTTCAATTTAGTTTGGTTTTAGAATTTCAATACCACATTAGTTAATATTTCCTAATTGAGTATTAATCACACTAAGTGCGCATTATACCGAGTTTGGAGGTATCAATGTTTTATATATTTGACCATTTCCAAATTATAAAAATAAACAAAATTAGGGCAATTTTCTTAGGTTTGACTTGGAATGCTCCCATGTGCAATTCTCCTTCCCCAACTTCATCTTTCGAAAAACAAAAATAATTAATCCTAATGAGTCCAAACTATGGATGATTTATAAGCCTAAAGTGGAACAACTTATTCACGAGTTGGATTACAAATATCAAAGAAAGAAAGAACCTCTCTAACTATTATATGTCAAACTTCCAGAAGGTCTACTCGCCTAATTAAATTAAATTGAACATGAACATTGCTTGTTTGTCTTATTGCTCTTATTTTTATATTATTATTACGGATAGGGATAGAGATACCCTCCAGTTGGCTTTGCTTTTAAAATAAAGAGTTGTGATATTGGGTGCGAGGAGCACCCGTCCTCTTTTTTTTTTTCATATTAAGTGTCAAATTATATTTATGTATTTTTAAAATCAATTTTAATACATCGTAATTTATAAAATTTAATTTTATATTATCAATTTTATAAAAATAATTATAATTTATTAAATTAAATAGTTTTAATTATTTTTTATAAAATTAATAAGACAATCATATTTTATAAAATAAAATCCACTAAAATTAATATTAAAACTGCGTACATACAATTTAACATTTTTTATTTTAAAAAAAATATCAAATGGTGCTCCTCGCGCCCTATTTATTTTTCCTAAAATAAAATAAGGATTAGGTGGGTTCACGTATCTAATCTAAACTTTTAACTAATTATTTCTTTTACAATTAAGCAATGCTATCTAGCGAGAGGGAACTATTATTAGCCCATAACCAGCCACTAATGAAGGGTGTTAGAAACATTTAAAATATTGTTTATTTAATTAATTAATTTTTCCCATCACTATCCTTGCTGTCAATTTATTGTGACATGGAGAGGAGACAATAGATTAGCTGTCTTTAATTTGTGTTAAAAAGATTTGATTTGGTCAGATAAATTGTATATTGGCTTTGATTTGCATACACATCTTTTTTTTTTCTTCATAAAATTTAAAATTTAAGTTTAGGTGTAGAATAACAATAATGCCCCTAATTATCTATGTTTTAAGCCTAATATGTGTGAACTCTAATTACAAATAGTTTTACTTTATTGTACAGATTGTGCATTAATATACTAGAACTATAGAATGCCCCTTTCTCGTGAATTACTGCATTTATCCGAGTAACTTACAAATGCAGAAAATCTCTTTTTTGTCAATCTCTATCCCGATGAGACGAAACCAAAGCTTTTATTTTTTGTTGATCTCTCCAAACTAAGGGATAAAAACCAAAAAAAAATCTGTGAAAACAATCCATTATCCATAAAATTTTACTTTCTTCTTTATTTTTTTATATAAATTAAGCAGAGTGAGTATGAACAATAAATTTATTAAATAAAAATCATATAATACAAAGTAATATAAATATTAGATTTACACTGAGTCTGTTGTTGAATTAAATCTGTCGTTTATGTCGAGATTCAGTTTTACAAATTTGCATTAAATCCGTCATCATGGACAATATGTTAATTTTTTTTAGTTTCTTTTTAGGTCATATGTTTTCATATTTTTAATTTTTTATTTTAAATTATGTTATATATATATTAAAAACCTATAATTTTTGGAATTTCAAGTGGATACTCAATCAACATGAATATGGATGGAACTAATTTCAAATTCTACTGTTAATTTTTACACTTGTTAATGACCTTTGTAGGAAGAGCAAATGTAAAAAATTATAGGAACCTTTGATAATTATAAAATTAGAGATAATTAAAACCAATTACAAATATTTAATATCTTTAGATATATTTGTTAAAAAAATAATATTAAGTTACAATTTGTAAATAAATTAAAATTCATTTATTTGAAAAAGGTTTCAAAATGGAACAAGAGAGTGTACAACAAGAATATTAACTTTGCCACTTGGATTTACAATGTTTTATAATCCCCAAACTGACCTAATTGGATATTTTAAAAAAAAAAAGGACACAGATTCCTGTAGGAGAGTAGAGATAGGATTTGTAGGTTGAAGATTGAATTAATAAGTGATTAGAGAGAATTAATCAGAAGAAAGAAAGAATTAAAGGAGATTAATGGTTGATCTGGTGGTCCAAACAAAAGAAGAGAGAAGAGAGGTTTGACCTCGTAGCAGTTGCAGAAGCCATATCATTGGACCGATAAGAGATAAGTGGCGGAGGAGACTTTGCGAGCACAGTCAAATCTTTGGGCTCTGTGTCCTTCCAGAACTATACTCGTAACGGACGATAATGGCTTTTTTCTTTTTTATTTTATTTTTTTGTCTCTTTATGAGCTACCAAACGTATAGAAGAAGCAAAAATTAGTCAAACCTTACCGATCCTTTTCTACACTGTTAGTCCCAATCTCCTAATTTTTTTTTTTTTTAAAAAAATATTATTCTTTTAGAATATACATACTAGTAAAAAAAAAAAAACAATAGTGGGTCGTAAATTAGATTCCACTAACACGTAATTAGATGAGTTAATTAACTGAATTGGATTAACAGTTAGAGAGATGAAAGGAGCTTGCAGGATAAGCCAAAAAAAAAAGAGAGAATCCAGCGCCGTGTAAAAAGAAGGCGCCTCTGTAGGCAATAGCTGCACTCCATCTTAATCTTATTTTACATTATTGCCTCAGGACAAACTAATGCCTTTCAATTAGATGTACCTGTAATTACATATATGATTATAATATTAATATTACTTTTCAAAAAGACAATTCCATGTTTTGGATTGAGACCATTTTGAGCGGTTAATTTAAACCATTTTTCATAGGTTATTTTTGTACCGCCTAAGCAATATTATTATATAGCCGTATATTCTATAAAAAAAAGGTCTATGATCCGTATAATTGGTAAAAGTTTATCTTATTTCAATTTTATTATTTTACCTCAGCAACAACAATATATCATTTCAAATGTGAGATTTATCAACATGAAACTTCCTCACTACTACCTCTGTGTTTTTCATTTCTTTACATCTGCTTTTCATCAATATCAATAAAATCAACTTTTCACCAATACCAAAATAAAAATAATAATAAACAATTACTAACCTTCTTAAAAACTTACTTTTTCACCAATATCAATAAAAAAATAATAATAAACAATTACAAAGCTTACCATAAATGGAAACGTAAGGAAATGAAAAACACACCCAAAAATGGAAACGTAAAGAACCTGAAAACACGGAGGTAGTAATACTATATTTTTTTTATTTTAGAAGGTGTATTCAATCAAGACTTTTAATGACTTTTAATGATTTTCAAAGTAAGGTGGTATTAATCATGACTTTTACAGATTCTATAAAAGTCATCCAAAGTCTGTAGGTATTCAATTACGACTTTTAAATACTTTTAAAAAATCATTCAAAGTTTGTAAGTATTCAAAAAGTCAATAATTTTTCCAGACAATGACTTTTTAGTTAAATATATATATATAAGAGTTAACAAATTCTTTTATCTTTTTACAGAATACTTTTATAGACTTTTACAAAATCAATCTCCGATCGACGATCGAGCTATCAGAGTTGCTTCTACTTAATCGAATTAGTGATTCCATCATTTCTTCCTCTCAAACGGTGCTACTACTACCCAGTACTGACTCAAACCACTGATAAAGAGATATTGCTAATGAAAAGATATTTTTAAATTATTATTTTATTATATAATATGTAATTTTTATTTTAATTCATATAATTTTATATACTATTTTAAGAATTAATTATTTTTATTAAATAAGAAATATAAATTTATTATTATTATTATTATTATTATTATTAAATATTGTTATGGTTTGATGATTTTGTAATTGATACCATGTATCATAATTTCTTTATTAATGAATTGAACAAAATTTTATTATTTGATAAATAATTGTTGTTGAAATATGTTTTTATTAAAAAAATTATAATCCATAAAAATAAAATCTTTTAAAATCCATCAATATTCATAAAATCTTTAAAATAAAATCTTTAAAAATCCATCAATGTTTATAAAAGTTTTTAAAAGTCTTTAAAACTCTATAAAAATCTTTGAAAAATTAAAAAATCTTTAAATATCTTTAAAAATCATTCATTAAAAAAAAATTATAAAAATTATTAAAAATTATAATTGAATACACCCACCTAAATAAACAACGTAGGTTTTTTAAAATCGTACCAACGAACTTTTGATTGCTAGCCAACTGCCACCACCACAATAGCAATGTTCTTTTTGGAATCATTGACTACATTTCATCCTATAAATATTTAACTTTAAACTCTTGTAAGGCCATAGCTAACCCCAGCTACCTCCTAGTTCCGCCCTGACTAATTTCAAATTAAATTTGAAATTCTTTTATATGATATTTATAAATTTTGAATTTGGATGTACTTGCCAATAATTTTTGGAATAATTTTAGCATTTTGAGTAAAAACTATTTTTTGTAATGTTTGATGAATTAGCTTTTGAGATAGCTTTTAGCTGTTTAAGTAGCATTTTATCAAAGATTAACCTTTGTAACTTTTAGCGTTGTGTAAATAGCTAACAACTGTTAAAACAACTAAACACTACTCAAATAACTAGTTTTACCGAATCAATATTTTAATTTTGGTCTTCTTATTTGAGATTGTAAAGACATTTTAATTTTAGAACCAATATTTCGATTCTATGGATTATACGATACATAGAATAGAGGTGCTCATTCACTAGTTAAAGCTTCTATTTTTTTTTATCATCGTTCTTAGGCCAATAATATTTTTTAACATTTAAAGTATCTAAATTTTAAACTTTTAGCCTTTCTATAAATTAATGGGTACTTTTAACCCCTAAATCACACAGAAATATTCCAATCTGCACCTTCTGTCAAAGACTTAACGGAAGGTGTACTCCAATGTAACCTAACGCGTGTCAAACCATTGTAAATCGTTAAGTGCTATTCCAAACGACATCGTTTACCCTTTGAATTCATTTGCAAACACAGCTCCCCAAATGAACTTCTCTTTCCGGCTGACCACAACTGCGGCACCTCCACCACCAGTTGATTCCTCCACTCCATCTTCAACTTTCATCAAACACCACTAGCCACCCCTAACACAATTCCCTTCCTGAAATTGCACGTCGCCTGGCAATTCAACTTTTCGTGAAACTTCCTCTCCTCCCTTCTTATATTCCGAAAAGACCAAGAGCCATTTTCATTCAGAGAAGCCCATCGCCTGAGGTTGCTCTTCTCGGTCCGTTATTTCTTTTCGTTTCCAAAAAATCATAATGATCGATCTGGTACAAGAGTTGAAATCAAAGAAGCTAATTTTGGTCGCTCCACTCCTCACCAGATTCCATTTGCAATCACCTAAAAATGTAAGCTTTTCTTTTCAATTCCATCTTTTGGGTAATCGGTTAATCTTTTCATTATTATTTCTGGGGCGATGTTTTCTTAGTTGTATTTGCAGTCGGTTTATTTGGTAAATATACCAAAAAGATCAATTTTCAATTTTTCCTGGAGTTATGAAATGCCTTTTAATAATCGCTTATTTTAAATGCATATATGAACTTGAGAATGACTTGTAATTATGATGTTGTTTTGTTAAAATTAGCTTATTTTAACAATGGTTACTAAAATTAATTTGATGTAAAATGACTGCAATTGAACAACTGTGAAGCTATTTGGTTTGGGTTCTTCTCCCTTTATTTCTTATATGCCGGTTAATATTATGTTTTTCTAAGCTTGTTTGCTACTACTTGGCTTTGATGTTTCCAAATCAAAAAATCTCATGTTTCAATGTCTACTCTATGATCTCACGTTTCAATGTCTCTTGTATCATAGTGGGAAAAAAATTATGATGGATATATTATTTGTTTGTTGAGAAAATGTTGGAATCTAATTTTCTTAAACAACATGGCAGGCCCTGAAAGTGTGCAAGGTAAGCTACCACACGGGGCCTTCAAAAAATAGGGGGCCTCAATGAAGAAGAAAGTAACATATCGCTATTAAATTCGATTGTTGATCCAACTTAGTTCAAGCTTTATTTCTTTAATTTTTGGTCATTTTCCATCAAATTTGAGGCCATAGATCGATAGAGGGTGAAAATACAATTCTAACGGTATCTCATTTGGCCATTTTTGTCGCTGGAATCACGAAAAACGGGAATAAAGTTCGGCCAACCCCAAATTACCTTAAATTTAAGGGCCTCAAATTTATAAATAGCACAGGGCGCCTGAAATCTCTGAACCGGTCCTGGTGGTGGATTTCATGGCAAGGGATAGTGGTGGTGGAGTGACGGCGGGCGAAGGTGGCCATGAAGTAGAAGTGGTGTCGATGATGTTGGGTTGGATTAGTAATTAGGTGTATGTGAATCAGGGTTATTTCAATTCAATGATGTTCTTTGGAATAGCATTTAACAGTTTGCAATGGTATCACGTGCCTCAGTTCACATGGAAGTGCGCCTTTCGTTAAATCTTGGATGAAATGTGCAACTGAAATATTTGTATGTAGTTTAAGGGCTAAAAGTGCCCACTAATTTATGAAAGGGCTAAGGTTAAAAAATTGTTATTGGCTTGATCCGTATCAGCTCTACTCTAGATTGATGTTCTAAATTGTATTTTAAATCATTATTTCTTGAAATAAAGTACTACCTCCGTCATTAATTTATTAAGGTTTTAGGGTTGTTTAGTATTTTAAAATAAGTGAGATTTTTAATATTTTTTTATTAAATTAGGATAATTATACCTTTTATTTTTAGTATACGTGGATTTCACTTTTATATTGAATGGATTTGAATGGTTATTTTTTCAGAATAAAATGGAAAAAAGTTATAAGGAAAATTGGAGGGTGAATAGTAAAATTAACCGAAATAGTATTTTTATAGATTAAAAAAATAAAAAATATTTCAATACAATATGATTCAAATTCAATTCAAAGTAGTTTTTGGAAAGATATTTCCTCTGCTCTCTATTAGTTGAATTGAAAATTATTATAAATAAAACAGGTTTTCCTTCTAGACACAGCTACCTTAGCTGTGACTTCTTTGCTTGCTTTCTTCTTCTTCTTGCGACCATGTTCTTCCCTTAAACACTCACTTTCCTTAAATTTTCCCAGAAATATTTATCCAAATTCCTATCCTCTTTCATTTTCATTATCATTAGATAATAATTTAATTTTCTATCTTCCATGGCGACTTCCAAGAAGCCCCAAAGGTCTTTCCAGGAAATCGAGGACATAATCCTCCGCAAAATCCTTCTAATTTCATTAACGGACTTCACTGATTCTCCAGTCGTCGTCTACTTGGAGATGACCGCTGCCGAGATCCTTAGTGAAGGCAAAGACTTGAAGCTCAATCGCGACTTGCTCGAACGCGTCTTGATTGATCGCTTATCTGGTCAATTCCCAAATGTCGAACCTCCATTTAAGTATCTCATCGGATGTTACCGCCGCGCCTTGGAAGAGGAGAAGAAAATCGCTAACATGAAGGACAAGAATGTTAAATTGGAACTGGAAATTTCAATCAAGCAAGCTAAGAAGTTATTCGTTTCGTATACTAGAATTCATTTGGGGAATCCAGATATGTTTCCTTGTAATTCTGATCCTGAAAAGTCTAATACTTCACCGCTTTTGCCACTCATTTTTGCGGCAGTTGATGGGTTTAACAGCGGCGGCATCCAGGCGCCGCCCCCGAGGTTTTTGGAGGAATTGTTTCAGGATATGGATTATGATAGCTTGGACCCGATACTGAAAGGGCTTTATGAAGATTTGAGGGGGAATATTATAAAGGTGTCTGCTTTAGGGAATTTCCAACAACCATTAAGGGCTCTGTTGTTTTTGATTAGTTTTCCAGTGGGAGTTAAGGCTCTTGTGAATCATCCTTGGTGGATTCCTAAAGGGGCTTATTTGAATGGAAGAGTTATTGAGATGACTAGCATTTTGGGACCCTTTTTTCATGTTAGTGCACTGCCTGATCACACTATTTTCAAGAGTGAACCAGATGTTGGGTGAGTAGGGCTTTACTTTTCTAACTTGCTTTTGTTCATGCTTTTGGTTGGTTTATTTTTATTGGTTGATTGTGGTTGTTGAGAAGCTCGTATAGTTAGTATTTGGAGGCTAAATACAGGGAAGATAGAAGAAGAGAACTGTCTTCATGAAGCATTAGTTTATAACATTAAAAAGCAAAGGTTTCTTTTTACAATTCAAGTTAATAAGTTGTGCTGTTTAAGAACAGGGTCAATTCGCCAGGCTCTTCAGTCTGTCAGTTTGAACATTTGAAATTCCTTAACTCCCCCAATCCCTCATGTGACACCCCTAACCCGTCTCGTGAACTAGCCAAGCTAAGCATACCACATTCTGTGTTTGTGGACATGTCGGAATGGTTGGGTATGGATTTACTATTTGTTAAACTATCATGGAATGGTTGGGTGGCAAACTTTTTCTTTTAATTTAGAAAAACCATTATGTCAAATTCAAATAATAGTATCCCATATATTTTCCCCTTATATCCTTAACTCGTAACCAATTCCTCAATATTCAAGCTTCTAAATTCCCAATCATCACACAAGTAAAATATAGTGGGGATTTTGATATTGGTTACTTTTCTTGATAATTTGGAATTAGCATTTAAACAGAATTTTTTGGGGTTTCATCAAGGGGTTGAAAAGAGGATTCTTCTTTAATTCCTTAAATATGTCTAGTTAAGGATTTTAGTACAGTACTTGATTGACACTTGAGTGCAAAGTTGTGGTTCTGCGCTTTTATTGTTTCATTATACAAAAAAAATTACTTTTTTTGATTAAATGGAGTTTCTTACAATCCACAATCTCCTGAAAATGCCAGGCAGCAGTGCTTCTCCGAAGTATCGACTCGCAGACCAGCTGACTTGCTATCTTCATTCACCACAATCAAGTCTCTTATGAATAACTTACATGATGATCTTGAAAAAGTTCTCCGCACTCTCCTTAGAAACAGTGACACCCGTGAAAATGTTCTTCAATATCTTGCTGAGGTGATCAATAGAAACTCATCAAGAGCTCATATCCAGGTTGTTTCCTAACTATCATGGAATTTTTTTATGGGGTGAATGCAATATTTTACAATTTAATTAGAATATTATTGTGGTCAATATCAACAAGTACAAAATAATAATTTCTTGTTTTTCTCATTCTGTGTTTTTGGAGTGGGTTGTGGCATGGGGACATCTTCTTCTAGAAGGGAAAAGATCACTCTTTTTTTTTTTTAAAGAAAATCTCGGATGCCATTTGATGCTTCGAAATAACTATATTTGCTAAAGTATCATAATTATAATTTCTTTTAAACTATCTTCACACTTACGAACAAAGGCATTGCATTGTGCATTTGTTACAGGTTGATCCGATATCTTGTGCTAGTTCTGGCATGTTTGTTAATCTGAGTGCCGTCATGCTTCGGCTCTGTGATCCTTTTCTAGATGCAAATCTGACAAAAAGGGATAAAATTGATGCAGATTATGTATTTCACAGTAATCGTTTGGATCTAAGGTGAGGAATTGTTCATGCAGTTTAATTATTGTAATTTTCCTCCTATTATGAATTATACAGCTGTCTTACTTATTGGTTTCCATTGCTTTGCTATTGCAGGGGGTTGACAGCTTTACATGCAACATCAGAAGAAGTTTCTGAGTGGATTAATAAAGATGAGAATGGGAAAACAGATGTCTCCATGCAGTCTAATGATGGTCAAAATCGCCTGCTTCAATCTCAAGAAGCCACCAGTTCTGGTAGCACTGCTGAGAAGTCTACATCAAGTAGTGGTAAAAATGCTAAATACACGTTTATATGTGAATGCTTCTTTATGACAGCACGAGTGCTCAACTTAGGTCTGCTAAAAGCATTTTCAGACTTTAAGCATCTAGTCCAGGTAGTTTGTACTCTTTTATACATTGTAGACAATTGTCGCATTTGTATTTTTTGAGCTTATTCTCTGTTTATGTTAGTTAATCATCTCTGTCTCTCTGTTATGTGCAAGAACTTATTAACTAATAACAATTGTTACAGGACATTTCAAGATCTGAAGATACTCTCTCCACACTAAAAGCAATGCAAGAGCAGACACCTTCTCCACAACTGCAGTTGGATATTGCTCGCCTTGAGAAAGATCTAGAATTGTATTCCCAGGAAAAGCTTTGCTATGAAGCTCAGATATTAAGGGTACTCTCCACTTTTGTCATCTTTTTACATTTACACAACATGTGCAAAGGTTATTACTTCTTTGAGTGCACTTAAGTTTTGGTTCATTTCACACGAGGCATGGCAGTCATTTAGTGATAAAGGTTTTGATCATGTGCTCCGGGCAGGATGTTTGCCATCCGTGCTGTGTCATTCTTTATCCTTGCTTTGCTGTTGTTGAATTAAGTATTATTTTTATGCATTGCAACTTTAATACTTTTACTAATTTGAGAAGTGTCAAGTTTAGTTTGCTACTTGTTCTTTGTAATAATGTCAATCTATCTTCTTTTATTTCTAAAAAGGATGAAGCACTCATTCAGCGGGCTCTTTCTTTCTATCGATTAATGGTGGTTTGGTTGGTTGGTCTTGTTGGTGGATTTAAAATGCCCCTGCCTCCAACATGCCCCATGGAATTTGCCTCCTTGCCTGAACATTTTGTGGAAGATGCCATGGAACTGCTTATATTTGCTTCCCGAATTCCAAAAGCTTTGGATGGAGTCTTGTTGGTTGGTATTGCTTTAAAATACTTTCCTGTTGATTTTCATACAAATTTTCTCACATTGTAATATGTGGTGTTTCCAAATCATCTTTTTGGCAGGATGATTTTATGAATTTCATTATCATGTTCATGGCAAGCCCAACATATATTAGAAACCCTTATTTAAGAGCAATGATGGTTGAAGTTTTGAACTGCTGGATGCCTCGTAGAAGGTGGTGCAACGTGTCTGCTTACATAGAATGTGGCAAAAATTCTTTGAATTTGGAAAAATTGCTTACTGTGTTTGTTATTGGATCTGCAGTGGTTCATCAGCTACAGCTACTTTGTTTGAAGGGCACGAAATGTCCCTTGAGTACCTTGTGAGGAACCTCTTGAAGCTTTATGTTGACATTGAGTTCACAGGTTCTCATACCCAGGTGATTTCCATATAATTTCTGACAGATAATTGTTTGTAACATTAGGCTGGAATGTATATATAATCCATGTTGACGAAGTTTTAATAACAATATTGCTGGATGTTAACATTTATTGTGCACTTTAATCTCAAATCTGTCACTTCATTAATTTTGGGTTTTGGGATTGGAGAGAATTGTTATATAGTTAAGTTACTGAACTGACAGATCAACTCTTTAAAACCACAAAGGAAACAAAAGGAAAAATAACAATGGTTAAAAAAACATCATCAAAAATTTGAAAGACAGAATTATTTCTGAGTACATAATAATTTGATGGAAGTGAAATGCCTTTGTTTATCCATTCATGAGGTATTGGTATGAATATTTGAGCATTCGAAACTAATTGATTGCCTACTATTGAATGAGAGGTGATGAATGTCAGTCTTGAATTTTTTCCAAAATGATTGGTGAATGGGGGAAAGCGTTTTGATCTGTTGCATTGAGATAGCAATTCCTGGATGCTTAACGCAGGTAATGAACCAAACTGTCCAGGTTTGATTCCCCATGCTTGCTGTCTAGAATGTGTATCTGGTACGAAGGTGCATCTTCTGGTACTAGTTGGACTGGTAAATTTAGGATTTTAGAACCTTGGATGCAACGATCATATGAGGGGTTTTTTTGGGTTTCCTCTTCATCTTATCTGACTGGTTTTTCAACTTGTTCTTTATTCTCTTTTCAATGCCAAATACTGGAATTTAGTTCTGCTTTTCTTTGTATCATACTGACCCTGTTTTGTTTTGTGTAGTTCTACGACAAGTTCAACATCCGGCATAACATCGCTGAACTTCTTGAATACCTGTGGCAGGTCCCTAGCCATCGAAATGCTTGGAGACTGGTATGTATTTCACGTCTCTTTAGTCAACTGAAACTTCTGCTTTCAATTCTCTCTATCTCACACTTTATTTTATATCATTCCAGATTGCAAAGGAAGAGGAGAAGGGCGTCTATCTTAATTTCTTGAACTTCCTGATCAATGATAGCATTTATCTTCTTGATGAAAGTTTGAACAAAATTCTCGAACTTAAAGAGTTGGAAGCTGAGATGTCAAACACCGCAGAATGGGAGAGACGACCAGCTCAAGATAGGCAGGAGAGAACCCGTCTTTTTCACTCCCAAGAGAATGTCAGAATATATTCTCAGACATAATATTAAATTTTATCTAGAAATCTGTTTGAGTTTTATTAACTAGATGGCTATTTATGGGTGCTTCAGATCATTCGGATTGATATGAAACTGGCAAATGAAGATGTGAGCATGCTGGCTTTTACATCAGAGCAAATTACAGCGCCTTTCTTACTTCCTGAGATGGTACCTTTTTCTTTTGGCTTCTAGCTTGCCTGTGTGCTTTAGTAATCAGAGATTGAGTATATAGATGTCATTTTCCTTTTCTGAATTGTGCTGAATGCTTATAGCCCCATTTTTACAGGTTGAAAGAGTGGCCAGCATGCTGAATTACTTCTTGTTACAACTTGTGGGTCCCCAGAGGAAATCTTTAAGTCTTAAAGACCCTGAAAAGTATGAATTTCGTCCAAAGCAGTTGCTTAAGCAGGTTAGCATGAAACCTTCCATTTTCACTATTGAGCCTGTTGCTGGCGCCATTTTTCTTATTATCTCCGAATGCTTGCATGTGTGCATGTGACAAAACATTTTCTTAAAGAATTTAGGCTAATAAAGGTCCATTTCAGCATGTTGATATGTGAGTTCAAACTTCAAATTCTTCACTATTGAATGCTCTCATCTTTGGTCAGGTCCATTGTTGAGGAAAACAATTACAGTAAAATATCTTTTAATCATGTGGTCCAACTGAAACTTTTTATATGGATTGGAATTCGGATTTCTTATCAGGCTAACATTTTCGTTTTGCCAACGCTTTTTCAAAATCGACCATAATAATTTTAAAGCAAAATCTTGCGTGCATATATGAGTAATGCTGCAGTCCTGCAGTTTCCTCTCTAAAGATGGTATCTTACTCTCTTATTTATGATTCTCCTGAAGATTGTCGACATATATGTTCATCTTGCAAGGGGTGATACACAGAACATTTTCCCATCAGCCATCTCAAAGGATGGTCGGTCATACAATGAGGAGGTAAAATTAATGTTCCAACACTTGTGCAAACTTTGTGTGGGTTTAGTTGGAATACAATCTATACGAGTATGTAGCGTTATTAATTGATCATCATCCCCCGCTGTTTGCCTATGCTAGTTATTTAGTGCTGCCACTGAGGTTTTATGGAGGATTGGCAGAGATACGAGGGTAATACGTGAATTCGTGGAGCTAGGTCAAAAAGCCAAAGTTGCAGCTTCAGAAGCAATGGACGCTGAAGCTACACTTGGAGAGATACCAGATGAATTCCTCGACCCTATTCAAGTATGTAGTTAGCTATTTTAGCAGTCATATTCTCATAATAATTATTTATATTATAAGGGTAGAGTTGATTATTGTTATATTTATTTTATTTTGCAGTATACTCTAATGAAGGATCCAGTGATCTTACCTTCTTCTAGAATAACAATTGATAGGCCTGTCATTCAAAGGCATCTTCTTAGTGACGCGGTATGTTTTTGACTTGTTTCGTTATATAAATTTCTGACGAAAACTACGATTTTGTTATACTTTTCTAATAACGATTAAGCTGAACTTCAGACTGATCCATTCAACCGATCCCATCTTACTGCGGACATGCTGATTCCGGATACGGAGTTAAAGGCGAGAATTGAGGAATTCATTAGTTCCCAGAAATTAAAAAGAGGCGGTGAGGACTTCAGTATGCAAAGCTCTAAAGAGACAATGCAAACAACAGCTGGGGACATGTTAATTGATTAGGGGAATAGGCATAGCTGTAGATTTTTGGTACATTATGAATTTGCTTTTATTTTATTATATTTTCTGGGAAAGAGATCAATTATTTTATTGGAAGAAGTTGGGTGTATCTTAATATTAATAGGAAAGTGTCACCATGATGCTGTTATTTACAGGAAGGAAATTCCATTGAAGCAAGGCATAGAGTTATTTCACTTTTATGTTTTTAATTTTATCAACAATGTCTCATCAAATAATTCTTTTCATCAGTCAAAGTTGCTCGCGCCTTATTGTTGTTCTTGAAGAATTGGGTGTTCCTTATTCGCACTATTTGTTGTTAACAAGTTTAAAATAGTAGTGAAATGTTATTTTTTATTCTGTATTTATCAATATGATATAGGTAAATAAATGTATTTATAATAAATTTATATATTTCTTATCACAATATTAGTAAATATGTATATTAATTTATAATATATAAGTATAAATATACATATTTATCATTAACTAAAAAGTAATATTTATTTAATAACTTTTAAAAAATTATATTTACTTAGTATTTAAAATATGTGATATTTATTAAAAAAAGTATCAAAATTACTATTTATTACAATTTATGATCTTTATATCATTAAACATGAAATATTTATCATGTGATATTTAATTCAAATTTTAATTAAAAAAAAACAACTCCATAGTTATAAATCTTCAGAACCAGAATCATGAAACATCCAATCTATTCTTTAGAAAAAGATGAAATAGCCAACCAGGAATATTCTGTGATGGGTCATCATATTGCTAATAGCATAATTTTGTTTGTATATTCTAAATGCAAATTAGTAATAATACAATTTCAAAGTTCATTTAATAATAAATCCATAAGTGAATTCATTCTTTGCTAGGGAACAGATTAAGTGAAGTGCTTCCATCTTCCATTATACCTCACTACAAAGAAAAGAACTTTATCCTATATTAGGACGAACAAAATTAGGATATTGTAGAGAAAAAATGCCATAAAGTTATTACATCTTCACTTGAGGTGTCCCTTGCCACTGCCCACTAGTGAATCATTTTCCTCCACAACAAATCCGATTCAATGGGACTGATTGTGCTTAATATGATTCAAGACATTCCTGCACCTATAATTTAAGTTCCAGCTCAAAGCCTTGAAGCAATTGTAGCAGCCTTTCGCTTCGCATACTCGTGAGCTATTCTTACCGAACTCTGGCTATGACGCAGTGAAAACTCCGCTAATAGGATCTGACTTTCTTCTGGTATCAAATCACCATGACACCCCTGCAAATGTCAATGTAACCTTTTCACGGTTTCTATAATCTAACACGGCAAGTTTGTGCCCAAAAACAGTTGTGCAGTCAATCTGTCTTAGGGTGTGTTCAACAAAACTAACTGTTTAAGTAGTGTTTAGCTGTTAACTATTTATAGTAGTTGTTTACAAAACGCTAAAAGCTAAAAGTTACATGAGTTAGCTTTTGATAAAACACTATGTAAACAGCTAAAAGCTATTTCAAAAGCTACTAAATGCTAAAAAAAATAGCGTTTAGCATTATGACCAGTCAAAAAGCTAAAAGCTACTCCAAAGACTGTTGCCGAACACAGTCTTACTAGTGTGCAAACCATGAAAGGTTACCCAAATAAAGGAATCTATTAGATGAGTTTACTAAAAGAAGAAAAGTTATATAATCAACGAATGGGAAATTTCATACTACACAAAATACGCTTTAAACATTTACAGAATTGAATTCAGTTAAAGTTCCCACATTCACAAAGTTAGGACTTGGGTAAGTAGCCATCATTACCAG
>CATIWJ010009245.1:0-16472 GCA_949640765.1 Croton laevigatus | reverse complement strand
TGAACTTCACAATGTCAATTCCACGTAAGCTTGACATTCTAAATGGACATTAGCATTGGAGAGCTTTTTTTAGAAAAATCTTCTATTTTGCTTATGTGTCATGTGCACAAGACCAATTTTATGTTGCATTGGAGATGCTCTAAGCCCTTGCCAGAGCAGAACTAGAGGATGCCATAACTTGAACGAAGCATCTGCCGGCATCTTTAATGCTTCACTTTCCATAAAAAAATTTTTTAGCATTCTCAAAATACTAGAGGCTGCTAGTAGTGGTCGTGATTCCCAGTTTAGTGAGGCTGCTTCCATACTAGAGAACTCCTTTCCAATTTTAACCACATATCCAAAATTAGAGTCATCATTTTATATTTTAAATTCTCAAATCCAACATCTGCTCCAAGATATCTATAGTCATTCCTACTTCAACTTCCATAACCTTGAAATTTGTTAAAGAATATATGGCCACTTCGGAATGGCCTTGGAAAAATTTGTCACTCGGTTCATATGAACACAGCTAGGGCTGCAAACAAGCCGAGCATTGGCCTGTTAGAGCTTGGCTTGTTTATTAAACGAGCCTGAATTTCCCGCTCGTATTCGGCTTGTTTATTATCGATATGAGCTCGAGCCGAGTTTTTATTGAGCGAACACCAAGCGGCTCGCAAGCAGCTAGTCTCGTTACACATATTTTTTTTAGCGAGCCGAGCACTGGCCTGCTCGTGCTCGGCTCATTTATTAAAAGAGCAAGTTCGAGCTGGATTTTCCGCTCACTCTTGACTCATTTATTATCGATCCAAGCTTGAGCCGAGCTTTTATCGAACGAACAATGAGCAGCTCGGCTCGTTTGCAGCCCTAAACACAGGAGATTGTTCAGATCCAGGGGCATTAGACTAATTTATAGAGTCAAAAAGTAAATTGATGAAAAATCTTCAAATAATAGATGTATGATAAAGTTACACTTATTATAAAAAAATTAACGAATTTAGCAAGAAACAATATTCCGGGGAAGGGCCTTACCCTACAAGAGGCTAATTCCATGACTCGAACTTATAATCTTTGGTCACACTAAGGCTCCCTAATGACAAAGTATACATAAACTTTCTATATGTAACATCCAGAAAAAATGACTCTGAATAATTATCAGTCTGGCGACAGAAGCCTACGATAGGGATCATAATATTTCGAATTCCACTTCTGCACTTGTAAGGTCAAGAATTTGTTATAGTCTTCTTTCAGTAATCGTATTCTGTATAAGAAATACTTCCAAACTCCAAATACTTCCAAACTCCAAAGAGTTCATTCATCTTTGGGAAGAAATTAGTAAGCAACAAAAATTTTGTCAAATCAATCAAACCTACTTGAATTCACCAAAAATAGCCCCTTTGATCAACTGTCCAAAATCAACAATACAAGCCTATAAAGGTGTTCAAATGCATGATGTAGAACCCAAGTTCCAAGTTCTAGACCAATACATGATGCTACTTGACTTTTTCTTTTATTCCAAGACAGTAAACTAGAGAAACTTGATTTGCATGTACAAGCAGAGGGCAACTTTTGTTGAGGATACATATAAATTGGAAGAAACGCTCTTCAAACGTCAATAACTTAAATCCCATAATATAAACTTTACATAGCTTACTGAGTATGGTTGCTAATTCAGTTGGAAGATAAACATTTGTGATATGAATACATCATTTTTCACCAAGGAGATACCACATGACAAGGATCTGCATATCATCAAGTTCTCTGCAGACTAGGCCTCAAATGTTCATTGAATTTATGGCATCTGGTCTTCTAGCTAACAATTTCCAGTTGACAAGTCCGCTTGGAACCATACCTAATCCTGCTCCATTTTACTGCAACTCATAAGACGAAAAACTGAAGCCTGATCTTCCCTCATTTGTGGATTTCAATTCAAGCTTCTGAAATGGGCTGCAGTTCATTTTTAACATAAATTTTACCTATCAGATTGTTTCATATGGCAGCAAAGCAAAATCATAACTATGAAGCTGAGATATCAATAGGCTTTACGGACATCCATCAATCATTGAAGTTTCATATTCCAAAAACAAATGAGATGTTGTACAATATAGCATTTTAAAAGAAACTAGTATAAGATGATACCTGCTATTAGGATCATAGTAGAAGCCATTGATTGACCCATCAGTACAAGAGAAACAAACATAGTAAAATCCAGCTATGGTCAACCCACAGTCTGTTCCAACATTGACAAAGTATTGCTCCTTCCATCTCTGCATTAGAAAATCACAGAAAGAACAGAAAAAAAATTTAAGATGGAAACAACAACATCTGTACGTTTCACCAACTACTGACATGCAAGGTTGTAGAGTCGTTACTGGCCTAAATTGGTAAATGACATGTAAGATTGTTAGAATCATAGATACTACCATAGATTGGTAAAATTTATCATAAGATTCTACCTTTTAAAAATTAAAAATAAAACCACTACCAAATGACACAAAATGGTAGAAGTGACATATAGCTCCAACACCTTATACAACATTTAAATTATTCCAACTACACGTTATAAACCTCTCTAGTTCTATTGAATGTGACATAATAGCATACAATGGGGGAAACACAGAAATTTCAAGAAAGCATGAACATGTTAAGCAAACCCACAAGCAAATTACTACAGATGCAACAGCCAAACAAAGTAAAAAAAATGCCCAACAAAAAAACCGAAACATAAGGGACTTGAAATTGAAGTTGTTTTTCCTCACTAAATTTCCAACTTTATTTTTTTGTTCTCTTTTCTTTTTCTAATTTTTCATATATCTAGTGTAGAGATATAAAAAATTAGAAAAAGAAAAGAGAACAAAAAAATAAAGTTGGAAATTTAGTGAGGAAAAACAACTTGAAATTAGAACTGGTTTGTGTTAAAAATAAAATTTTTAGGCTGACAGTAAATGATAAGACTATAACATCAATATCCATTCATTCAAGCTCCTACCCAATTCTTGTTCCAAGTTGGCATATTAGCAGATTCTAACTTGTTTAATCATACACCATCTTAGGTCGATGCATATTCTAACAACCATGATGACATGATTCAATGTAGATTATTACCATAAATATGTGAGGGTAGTTACTCAAGTCCAAGGATCTGCCACCATCAGCCTCCACTTGTTGCTACAAGGCACAAAATGAATATGAATGAAAAGATAATCTCAGATAAGGAAGATAGCTTCTGAGTTCTTACCGAGAAAGGTGAAAAAGATGGAAACTTTGTCCAATGCCTTATATCATCCTCTTGCCTGTTAAAAAAATCTCAAACTGTTTAAAAAGGGATAACTGACGTTTCAAACTGATATAAGAGAAGCAATCCACCAATTGACATAGAGTTCTTGTCCACTATCACTATTATCTCGATTCAAGCTTAAGAAACAAAAGAAGCAGAAGAAAGGCACATACGATGCTTCCCATTTTCCAGTGAAGAAAGTATAATTCTTGCCATCAACAATTTCCCCTTCCCAGAAGGTTACGACCTGGCATGCACAACAAGTAAATAAAGTACATTTAAATGGAAGATCGAAAAATGTTTGGGACCACTGGATAAATTATCAGATTCCAGAAGAAATTTAAGTGACATCTTATAAAACCCATTTTTATCATGATGAGGTCCATGAGTATTGCAATACCACAGGAATCATGCTAACAAGTGAGTTCATCCTCAAAAGACATTTATATGAAAAAAAATTATGGCAAATAAAATATCCTCACAATAACATTTCACATACAAACATAAATAGGGAGATACATAGTCGCAGTGTTATTTGAATCTTATGATTCATTCCTAATCTTACAATTAGTTTCGAGTTCCCCTGCCCAATAATACAAATCTTATGTTTTAAACCAAATTGGGCATAAATCTTAAGATTGCCACTCGAATTGTACGGTTTGAGTCGATACTTGTGCCCACCATTCTCATATCCAACAAAACAAGAGGATCAATGTAAAGAAAGAAGAGCAAGGGATATTGTTACATAAGAATATAAAGATGATGGAAGCAGGAATTTGGAAAAGATAATGGACGAAATATGAAAGGAAACTAATGAATTGATGATATTAATTTTGACTTTGTTTAAAAATTTTAACTTAGTAGTTTGACATTTTGAACATGGACAACTATAAAATCCATTAAATTATATTTCATTTGTACGGAATGTGAAATAAAAATTTGATACAAATGCATGACATGCAATTGAACTTTTTAGCATTTTTCACAAAATCAATGGGAAATATACCCATAAAAAAATATACATATCATTTTAATTGAACTTGAAGAGTTACACTGAGTTTACTATTTTCATTCTCAATTCTCAAAATAAGGATTGAGACTCTAAATTGGGATCATGGCTTGAAAAAGACGCTAGCATTAGGCTAAAGATAATTAGTATGATAGGTATAATAACAGCAAGTCATGTTTCAATCACAATAGGAATTGGTAAAATACACCCAAACTCTTAAAGAGAAAGTTTGCTGTAATCTTCATTGTCCAACAACAAATGTAAAGATGAAGCTAACTAAATTTAGTGCTTAACAAATTTATTGAAGGGGAGAAAAATAAAGGAAAGAAGAGGATTACCGGTGTGTCAGCCATAGGAACATTCAAAGCTTCCATAGTACCACATAAATAACCATGATCAAGGTCACAGCCTTGAATACGAACATTAACTCTCCAAGCTTCATCTTTTTGCAGACTGGAGACATTCTGGGTACCAGAAAATGCCTGCAACCAATAGCATTCAAATCAATCAATCAGTCTTTGATATCAAACCAAAATAAAGGATCTATCGCATTTCGAGATTAATCAATCAATCAATAACAAAGATAACGACCAGAAGATGAATAACCTGCCCAACAGTCAAGAGAGTACAAAATGGAGGCGAAGTTTGTCCAGAATTTGCACCTTTACAGGTAAGGTTCACACTCAGGTTAGGTCTCAAAGACAAACAGAAAAACGACAATATATAAAATTTAAATTCAATCAAATCAGAAACCCTAAGAGGAAGGAAATTGAAATGAAATTTAAGGTGAAGAATAGAAGAGTGAAATAACCTGAGATGTAGGAAGGTGCAGAGGTCTCCTCCACTCTCACTGGCATATCTTGTCGGGAAGGGTTGATTCTTCTTCAATATCTCTTCTGCTTTCGCCAGATCGTCGCATACACAAAACACCACTGCCTTTCAAACATGTATATATTTCACATTTGATTTATTTAGCCTTTTGTAATATCGTAGTGGTGCTGGTCTACAACATTAGCACTAACAAATCAAAATCAAAATAATATTAATAATTAGTTTGTTATATTACAATTAATATATAGTTCAAATGTCAAGAGAAAATAAAGAAGAGTTGCTAAATGAAGTGATATCTTGACTCTACACACCTTTGACAGGAGAATCTTATTTTATTTTATTTTCGCATAGTTATTTTTCTAATCCCAGTGTTATAGGCTAATCGAGGAATGTCACGTTAGTAACAGTTTAAATATTTTGTATTCTTTCAAAAAACATCTTCCATTGTCGTCCAGCGGTTAGGATGTCTGGCTTTCACCCAGGAGACCCGGGTTCGATTCCCGGCAATGGAATAAATTTTTATATTAACATTTTTGGATTAACGCATCATTAGAGGTGATTTAAGCTGCCATATCATCAAACACTTAGATAAGTGAATTCGAAGTAGGTTAAAATTAAAAATATTAGAAAAGTAGAGACTTGTGGAACACAAAAAATATTTTGATATAGTCATCATTTTAAGATGACTCCAGTTAACTCAATGAGAAAAAATAAATTGAATCGCAAAAAAACACTAATTCCTCATTCTAAGGTGGATTCAAGACTAAATTTTCAAAGATTTAATTTGAAGAAAATGATGCCTAATCAATAGGAGAAAAGTAAAGAATGCTTGAACACAAATAATAGCTAATAATCAATAATAAAACTCACAATAAATATAATAGGAATAATAATCAAGAGAGAAAATAAGTAGATCTTAGATCTTGATTGGCTCAATTCCATTGGATGCTAATTAGCTCAAATTTCAACTTGAATGTTGTTCATGCATGAAGACACTCAACAAAAACAACGTAAAAATGACAAAAACAATGAAATAAACGAATAATAAACAAGCTGTAAACCAAAAACGCATACTAGAATTGTTGTAAACTCATGATAAACAAGGGCATAAACTGACTCTAAACCCAGTGTAAACTATATTTCAAAAAATATAAATAATAAAGGAAAAATAAGGTTTTTTTGAGTTAATTGAGCTTGCAATCTAATATCAAAACCTAGATCTATCTACATACTCAATTTAAATTCGAGATCAGGGCGGGTTGTAGTTCTGGATCACTAGGAAGTGATATTAATTACATATTACTATGTTGTTAATTGATGGGGGAGAAGAGAATAATTGAGAAAACTAGTTAGAACACGATACTTAAGTACACCATAAAAAAGTGGATCTTGAGCTTATAAAGAAAGAAAATTCATGAAGAGAGAGAACGAGAGAAAAAACTGAATGTTTTATTGAGTTAAGCTATCAGATTATGTTTAGAATGAAGGCTGATGACCCCTATTTATAGGAGAGTGGCAGGGCCTATTTAGGAGTTTGGGAGATGTTTCTTTGGTTTGAAGCAAAAGTTAGAAATATTCTAGAGTTAGGAATACTCTAAAATAGGAGAAAACTGGACCGAAATAGGAGAGAAAGACTGCTACAATTTGGATATTGTGCAAGAGACGGTGCCACATGCCATCCTCTCAATGGGGGCACATGGCAACAACAAATTGGAGGAAGGGAGAGGCGGCGCCACGTGGCAGAATTTGGTTAGTTGGAAGAGGTAAGGTGGCAAATGAGGTGGGAGGTTGCAGCAACTGATGTGGTAGTGTCCAAATAGTGATTAGCAGGCGACCGGTCGCCTAAGTTTGGCTAGAAATTGGCCGATTGATGGACGACAGCACGTGGAACCCACGAGTGATGGTGGATGTCTGTGCATGATGCCCACACGCAATGAGGTGGTTGGTGCATGTGGGCCACATCCTATCACGTGGCGGCTTCAGACTAGCTGTTGCTGCTGAATGGACATGCTGAATTTTACTCCTGGTTTGATTTTGTCTAGTTTAGTTCAATCTAGTATAGTTTGTGCTTTGACTTTGGTTTTCTATCTAATTCATGACCAATTTGACTAGGAAAAATTCTCGGTTCGAGGCAAAGTGTAATTAAGACTAAAAGGGACATACGGACTCAAGAAACAGTGACGTTGGACTTGTAGAGAGGCTAGAACGGTGTCCGGTTCATACCTATAGACTTGGAAAGTTGCTTAAATTAAATTAGATTTTGAAGGGTGATTGAGCTGAGCTTTGGCCCGATTGAGGGTATCAAATTTTGGTATTCACATAGGTCAAACAAAGAACTTGAATAAGTTGCTAAATAAAAATGAGAGAGACAAGTTTACACCATGAATTTTCTCATATTGTAGTAAGCGTATTGTGTTCTACACACAAGATAAAATAATAGCACATCTCATTTCACTTTTAAATTTCATTTGATTTTCAAACACCTAATGTATGGGGTTCCCATTTTTTATGATTGAATTTTATGTATGTGATGTAAAATATATATCACGAATTAAATAAAAGGTCTACTTGGAATAAAATAAATAAATAAAAGGTCTACTTTGATATGGCCGGACACGAAAAAGAGGCCAAATAATAGAATACCCAATTGATAACGATGCCTTAACTTATTGTTTTTGTGCTCAAAAGAAACTAAATTGGCAAAACCAAGAAACTGAAATATCTTTTAAAAAGCAAAGCAAAGACAAGAAATGCCAAATGGCGAAACCAAGAATGGGTTGATGGCAATATATATTAAGAGATTAGAGAAACCTTATTTTGCACGAAAAAAAAAAAAAAGTTGATTACTCTATCAAATATTTTGGTATGGCGGAGAAGCAGGAAACAAATCCCTCTCAGGAACAAACCTTACTACCAAGTAAGTGTTATTTTTTAAAACATATAAAGTAACTACTTCTAATGCAATTAGGCTTAATTTGTGTACTTGTTTTGGAGAAAAATCAGGAGAATATGGAAATTCACTTGGATCAAATTCAGCTGCAAAAACAGTATGGCCTGATTTAGTTGGCCTAACTGTAGAAGAAGGTGAAAGAAAGATAAAAGAAGACATGCCAGAAGCTGAAATTCAAGTTGTTCAACCTGATTGCTTTGTTACGATGGATTATAAGAAGAACAGAGTTAGATTATTCGTGGATTCCTCAGGGAAAGTTGCTAGAGCCCCCAGAATTGGCTAACCGCTTTATTAAGTTTATTTGATAATTAAAATGATTTTCTTGGAAAATTTTAATTTTGGTAACCGACTCAACAACCCCTATAAGAATCAAAAGATATCAGTTTGATCCATAAAATTATTAGAATAAATCTAGTGACTTTTATTATTATTATTATTGGTGTGGATTCAAACACAACTCTGTTATTAGATGATATGTGCACTTCTCAATTATATTTCTTTTTGTTTCTCAAACAAAATTATATTCATTTGTTTTTAAGAAAATAAAAAAGCATCCCTAAATTGGATTTATACTTTTGGTTACAACAATTATAAAATCAAGCTTTTTCATTGATTCCTTTACAATATAACCTACTTAAATTATATTTGGTAAATTAATGAATTCTTTAAGATAATATTTTTCCCCAATTCTGACTTGGATTAGTTGAAAATTTAATAAATTTCGATAAGATAATAAGATAATATATTTTTAAAATACTCCTATTTAAATATATGGTCTCATTAATATCATAAATTAATAATTATATAAATTTACACAAATATAACTAATACAAATTAGTGAAATATGCTTATAGTGTTATTTGTTTTTTTCTTAAAATTTAAGTAATTTTAGTTGGAGCTCAAATCTAACTTTTTTCATTGTATCTAAAATTTCTGGTGTTGTATTTTCGAAATGCGCCGAAAAATTGTGAAGAGATTTAGACACGATAAGTACTTACATATAACTCGTTCCAAAGATACCGTATCGTACATCTATTGAATATTTGTTTATATAGTATTTTCTATGTCCATTATACATTGAATATTTTTAGTTAAAATACAAGGAATAATATTTATTTATTAAGAAACAATGAACATTACTTATTAATTTTTATTAATATTATGTACAATAAATCTATATTTTATATTCATTCAATTAATATGATATATGAATTTTTCTAAAGATATAATAATTTTTTATGTATTCAAAATTTAACCTTAGTCAATTACAAAAATCTCCTTAAATTAATAAATATTAATTTACCTATTAATTAATATCTTTATAAAATAATAAAATATTATAATTCTAATAATATTAATTTATAGAAGTTTTACTGTTTCTTTTTTAAAAAATGTTTCAATAGTTTCATATTTTATTTTCTTAAAAAAAAATATTGAAACCATAAATTTTGCCAAAGATTAGAATATATGCACATGTGATTAGGATTCCACATTTTTATCCGCTGCTTTGTCAGCTCCACTTGCCTGCTCTCATCTTTTCCAAACATTTCGAAATGCCAAATTGAGTTTCTTTACGTTTTGTTTTTATTTAGGCATTGTTGGCTTTTTTTAGAGAAATAAACTTTCCATGATATTCACATTTATTAAAGCTATTCCAATAAGTACAAAATAATATTATTTGATTGGTTTTATAAAATTTAAAAATTTAATTCCTATTATATAAAAATAATAAAATAATATCAATAGTTTGATAATAAATATTTTAATTTTATTTTAGTATTTTTGAAAAAAAAAATCCTAAAAATTTGTGGTACTTTTCGCAAAGTTAAACTTTTTCTCCTTGCTAAACACTGAACAGTACCAACATAAAATTGCAATTAATACATTAATTATTTGCAAACATATGATATGGTTCTGGAATATTCATTCACTTTTCTTTTCTTTTTTTTTTTTCCCTTATCTGATTAAAAATGGAAGAAAAGTAATAGAACTTTGGCATTGATTTAATCTTGGAAAAAATAAGCAAACAGGAGAAAAAAAATTTGAGGAAAAAAACAAAGGAGTTTGCATACTAAGAATTTTCATTGTTCAAAGTTTGTGGCTCAAGCAATAGGGAGTAGTTTTTACTCACGGTGCGTGAATTTATAGAATAATATCATAAACGTGCCTGAATTGTAATTTGTCAAAAGAAAATAAGTAATGTAGCTAATTGTAATAGAATAATTGCCAACCTCTTATTCAATCTTTGTAAAAATATTGAGATTGTTGAGGAATTTACTTGTTGAGAAGCTGTATTTGAGGGAATATATATATCCAGTCCCAAGTTTTAAACGACTGCGTATACGAGAGGATTTGAACCCACTACTTCACTTAAACAAGGAAAAGCCCCTTACCAACTCATCTAGCCCTTCAGGTTTATTTGAGGGAATATCTTAATTGGTTTTGAACTGGTTCAAAAGGAGTTCTTTTAATGATAAATTGGAATAATTATACACTACATCATGCTGAGTTAGGTCAATCAATATATATATATATGTGTGTGTGACCTCCTCCTTCTTTAATTTCTTGCTCCTTGAAAAGATTAAAGACCCATTAAAAACAGTTTTCCACCATTTGAAAAAGACTGAAAAAAGAAAACGGAGAGACACATTTGAAAAAGACTAAACAAAGATATATAATGAATTATCTATGTGTGACCTCCTTCTTCTTTAATTTCTTGCTCCTTGAAAAGATTAAAGACCCATTAAAAACAGTTTCCATCATTTGAAAAAAGACTGAAAAAAGAAAACGGAGAGACACATTTGAAAAAGACTAAACAAAGATGATAAACAAACAAGTGACTATAATGGTCTGTTTATGATTTTTTTTTTTTTTTTGTAGAGAGAGAGAGAGAGAGAGAGAGGGGCACCCCCAACGTAGATTTTATTTTTCGTATCTTTGGGTGAGTTGAAGAGGATTTTTTTTTTTAAAAAAAAAATTAAGAGAGTATCTTAAGTTGAACCGGTTCAAGATGAATTTTTTTTTTTAATGATAAATTGTCCGCCATATCATTTTTTTTTATTTTACATAACCATATCATTTGAACTTCAAAAGAACAAGGACAAAAGAGAAAAAAATAGAATATTTTTAGACAAATGCACTACTATTAAAGAACGGGCTCAAAATCAGATATTCCAAAACAATAGCACCCATTCTAAAAATATTTATTTCCCACTAGTGGATCATTTGAATATTGAATTGCTTAAAAGTATGTTCTGATTTTTTCACTTTGACCAACGGGAAAAAATTACTATGTTCCGATTGGTTCAATTTTATGCCCAACAACCCAATCAATGAAATGTGCAGAGAAATTAAATTCCTCTATTAATGCTAATTAAATATCATTGGAAAATTGGAACGATGACGTAGTTTGATGAAGTTTACTATATATTACCTCCAATTTTTTCATTTTTTTACCTCCTAAAAACACAAATACCAGATACAAACTTATTTTTACTAATATCAATACAGAAATAATAATAAATAATGATCAACATTTTACAACACTTATTTTTTCATCAATATCAATACAGAAACAATAATAAATAATTATAAAACCTATCCAAAAAGAAAACGTAAAGAATTGAACAAATTTGCCAAAAACAGAAACGTAAAAAATTGAAAAAATTGGAGGCAGTAACTGAAAAATTCATATATACATTTCAATTTTGGTGCATTTCAGGAGAAAAGAGAGTTTTGGGTATAAATAACACATATTTGGAGTCGTTTTCCACTGGAAATTATGGCTTGGCTTAACTTTGTCCATATAAGAAATGAAAAATTGACCACTAAAATCAATCAATTCAAGCTACCTAGCGTCTTCTTCAACATGGAGAAGAGAGAGCGGAGTAGTAGAAATGGAAGGAAAAGTAGTACCAACATCTCCATGCTCCATAGATGACATTTTATTGAAAGACGAAGAAGCAAATGAGTCAACCAAGTCTTCAAATTCTATTGTCCCTTTGCCGCCTCCTCCTACTTCATGAGGAGCCATCAAATTTTCAGGCACACTAATCTCTCCATCCAAACACCTTACAATTTGCCTCATACTTGGCCTTGCACTTGCCACATTATTTGAACACATAATTCCCAATTTTATCACCATTACAATTTCACTCTCATTGTATTCCCCATTTAGCCTTTTGTCCACCACATCAATAATTCTTCCTTCTTTATACCTTTCCCAAACCCAATCCACCAACACCATCTCCTCCGGCAAGGCCTTCGGTTCGATTGGCCGCCGCCCGCAAGCCACCTCAAGTAAAACTGCTCCAAATGCATATACATCTGAACTTGCTGTAGCTTTTCCTGTCCGAGGCAGTTCCGGTGCTAGATACCCCAATGTACCCACCACCCGCGTAGTGCTTGGGTTCGATCCATGTTCATATAATCTTGCAAGTCCGAAATCGCCTAACTTTCCGTTTAATTCACTGTCTAATAGAACATTACTTGCCTTAACATCTCTATGTATAACCACTTGTTCATAGCCTTCGTGTAAATAAAGGAGACCGAAAGCAACATCCTTCATAATCTTGAACCTTTGTGGCCAGCTTAGAACTAGCTTTGGTTGATAAAAAATGAACTTGTCTAAGCTGCCATTGGACATAAACTCGTAAACAATAAGAAAATCATCTTTTCGCCTGCACCAACCCAACAATTGAGCCAAGTTTCTATGTCGAAGCCTACCGACACTAGCGATTTCTGAAACAAATTCTTGCAGACCTTGACTAGAATCATTAGAAATCCGTTTGACAGCAACTGGAATTTTGGAATCTGGCAATGTACCTTTATAAACTTTACCAAAACCACCCTGCCCAAGTAGCTGTTTGTCGCTGAACCCATTTGTTGCTTTCTTCAATTCTGTATATGAGTATCTGTGAGGACCAATCTCCAATTCCCAGTCTTCTATTACCTCAGCATTTCTAATTTTTCTAACAAAATAAAATATGGCTAACGAAATTGCAGTAATTACAATCAAAGCAGACAAAACTGATACTCCTATTATGAACGAATTGTGTTTCTTTTCAGAAGTTGTTGGAACAGAGGGTAATGAAGAAAGATCCAAGGCTGGAGCTTGTCCATTGATTTTGAAGCTCCAGCCCAAAATATAATGCGAGCTAGCAAGCAAACCTGTTGAAGCGGAAAACCCAACGTACATATAATCTTCAAAAATTGGTGACAAATCTACAGGGAATGACAAGATTGGCAATATGGATTTGTTGGAATTTGGTGAAATAGTAACATTTAGAAGATTTTGAACAGAGTCATAATCGATCCATACCAGGATTTTGTTTCCATCTTTGAGATTCAAATCTTGCTTTAAGAAGCTATTGTTCTTATTATTAGTTTGAGTATAATAAGCAGCAGAAGCAGAAGCATTGGATTTCAAGCTGTTAATGTCAATACCCACATGGTTATCGTCAATATCTCCGAACTCGAAATCTTGAACAGTGTCGAATTCCACAGCAAGAAGATGATTGGTGAAGTTTCCTACATCAGTTGAGTTGAGAAGACCCAGATATTGACTAGGAAGAGCTTTCAAATTTTGGGAAGTTGAAATGGTGAAAGCGAGGCCATGGCCACCAAGCTTAGGGTACTCGGGAACAATGGAGAAAGCGAAAGAGGTAGAAAAGGAGAAAACTTTAGGACTAATAGTAGAATTTTTTAACTGAAAAGGAGACGAATAAAAAGCATGACCCATTAATCTACTAGTTTCGTTGGTTAAACGAAGAATTCCATTTTTTGTAATCTGGGAAGATCCTGTTAGAGAAAGTTGGCTGTTGTTCTGGTTCTGGTTAAACCCAGAAAAGAAGAGTTGGTTGTTGAGTTGGGAAGAGACCGGGAGTACAATTATTATGAACAGGAAAACGAAAACAGAGAAGTAGGCCATGAGATTGAGCAGAGAGAAGAAGAGATTAAAGCATGGGTGTTGTATTGAAGAAGGAGAGACAAAGGTAGGTTGATAGATTGAAAGAAAAGAAAAGAAGAGAGATATAAAATGGCGAGTTTCTAGGAAAAGAAAGAAAGAATTATGTCACGTGCGATCACAGAGAGTAAAGTGAAAGCGAAAGCAGCTTAGAAAAGCAGAGGACTCTAGTACATACACCTCCTTCCTGTAGTCATAACAAAAAGCAGGTGAATTTCGGGGATTTCATTATTTTTTTTTGGAAATTTACATTTTACTCCCTCAATTTTAAAAAAATAACAAAAATCTTCTTATATTTTTTAAATGAACGAATGTATCCCTATATTTTAAGTCAGTTAGACAAATATACTCTTCCGTTTATTTGAAGTTTTTTTTTCGCTATGCATATGGCTAATTACTGTTTTAACCTATTTTTCAGAAAGGAAATATTCTTTATTTCTTTCCCTCATTCTTTCGGTTTAGAACATTACCCGAATACGAAAGGTTTTTTACCTTTTTTATCAGTTCAACAGTAAACAATTCATGAGTTTTTTTATGGAAGGATATTACTTTATGTTATAAGTCTTGATGGGGATAGAGCTATTCTTCATATTGCTTGGGCAATAATTGAACATGAATACATTGCTTCATGGAATTTTTTATGAATTGCTTGGATCAATCAATTAAACAATATGGTTAACTGCCTTAGACATTTATGTCTGATAGACAGAAGGTGCATTACTTATTATTATTGTTCACTTATTCTTATTATAATTTGTTTGTGAGGTATAATGTACAATATGAAAATAAGTTTGTTAACTATTATTCTATTTTAAGGTCTACTAGATGCAATGCATTTGTATTTTCTACATTCAATTTATAGGTATTGTACTAGGCACATTTTAATGAAATTTAGAAAGAAATTCCCAGATGCTATAAAATGACAATGAGTTTTGGGGTTGTGCTTTTTCTATAGATTTTTACTTATACATATTGGTGTTTTTGCAGAACTTCAATGGTGCCATAAATCTGTTTCTACATAATTCTGCTAGTGGACAATGTATTTTTTGCATAACTCTACTTCTATATAATTTTATTTTTGCACATCTGGGCACCATTTTCTGCAAAATCATAAACCAATTTCTACCTCAACAGCAACACCAGTATCCAAATACCAGCAACCATTCATATTTCTGGAAAAAAAAAACCAAATACAAGCAAGAAAGAAATAAAAGTTGAGATACAGAAATGGATTATAATTCATTGACATAATATTACATTTTAATTCTACTCAGTAATGAATTACAATAAGAACTACTAATAACCAATCCTACAAAACCTAAACACATGCTTTTACTTCATAACACTAATACCTAAAGATTACTAATAAGAACAAATCCTACATATTACTAATTTAAAACCTTGCTCAACAATAATGCAACCATCAATACCAACAAGATACTACATATAATGGAAACTGACAAAAAAAATTTCATAAATCCAATTAGGGATTTCAATCTTCTTAGCACCAATTTTGAAATCTTCTCGCAACCTTGATATTTTTTTAATTTAATTAAACTTCTCATCAACTCGTTCATTCTCAACCTTCAAACTATTGAAATTCCTAACCCCATCATTGTTATCCCATCTTCCTCCCACTTTGTAAACAATCTTACGCCACCACGAAATAAATTGTACTTGTTCTACCTACAATAACAGTATAAACGATTCTTATTTTGAATCGATTCACTAATCTGAATACCACAAACCACTTTACACTCGTAATTAACATTAACAAAATGAGTTTGATGAGAAGAAGAAGAAGAAGAAGAAGAAGAAGAAGAAATTGAAACATTTTAAAGAAACCCTATCTCTATTCAATTTGAATTGAGATAATTAAGGATTCAATTCAAATTTATAACAATAATTACTGCCCAACATCTTGAAAAGCACTTTAGGTATTATTTAAAAATAATTAAGGGTAAACATAGTAATTAGCCATACACTTAACAGAAAAATACTTCAAATAGATAGAAATGTATATTTGTCCAACGGACTTAAAATATAGGATAAATTGGTCGATTTAAAAAAAAATAGGAAATTTTTTTTTTTTTTAAATCCAGATAGAAAAATATAAATTTCTCTTTTTTTTTTTAAGGATAATTCAATTGGTTAATGGAACCAATTTAGGAGTTGTTTTAAAATATATTAAAAATATTGAGCAATAAAATAAAAGCGTAATTTTATTAAAAATTAATTTATCACACTTATAAGAGTAAAACATAAAAAGTAATTTAAAAGTCATTTCATAGAGAAATATAGACAATCTTGTGCAACTCATGCTCTTGCTCTTGTTTATCTTTACTTCTAAGGATAAACTAAAGGATAATTCATCTATTTGTCTTAAAACATGACTTTTTATCTTTTTCTCTATAAAAATCAAACGGATGTAACATATTTTTAATAGATTTAAAATCAATTTACA
>CATIWJ010009238.1:0-26211 GCA_949640765.1 Croton laevigatus | reverse complement strand
ATTAGCTATTATCATCATTTCACTTAAACCTTGCCTTCAATCCTCTAGAGAGGTAATTATTCAATTATTATTATTATTTTCAATTTTTTTTTCATATTTATAGTATAACATATTTTATTTTTCAACATCTGATCGTTAATTTTTTTTTAAGATTCGAAAGTTGTTATATTTGATAAACATATTATAAACATGTTAATTAGGGTATTGAAGATGCAAGGAAAGCAATAAAAGAAGCGAGTGAAGGAGCAGGGACGTCAATAGCACTAACAATGAAGGAAATAGGAGAAAGCATAAAGAAAATGAGAAAATGCCAAGCTGAAGAAATGATAATTCCAAAAGTGAAAGCAATGAGAATAGATTTAATTGAGATTATAAATCCATCAAAGCTAGAACAATTAAAGAATGGTGATGGACTTGCAGCGGCCAGCTTCATTTTTTTGTTGATGCAAATGGTAGAGAATATTGAAGAATTGGCTAAGGAAGTGGAGGAACTTGGAGAGCTTGCTTATTTCCATCAAACCTAGATAATTAATTTTGTTCTATGGGAATTTACCAAAATATCCGTTTGCCATTTTTTGGCTTGGTCATTAATTATATGTAAATAACATGATTAAATTATCACAAAAAAAGAAAGAAAATTAAGAGAGAAGCTTATAATATTATGAGAGTTAAATAGCAGGGGAATGAACATATGATGGTTTGTTTAACCCTTTAAATTTAGTTTGTGATAATTATTAGCATATAAATAATGATATGCTTTCTGATAAATAGTAATTTTTTTTTTATTGTCATCCTCTCAAAAACATACTCTTAATTTTCTTCTTAAAAAAGTAATATATTCTTAATTTCAAAAACTTTTATTTTCATGAAGTATAAAGCAATAAAGCATTAATATTTTAGAAGATAAGCATTAATATTTTGGATACAATGGTCAAATTTATTGCATTTTTAAAATTGAGATTCAACAAAACCATTAAATCAACATACTCCCTCTCTCAAATGCCATTTTCAGGCATATTAAAAAATTAATTAATTTGTATCAATTTTACAGAAATCTTAAAAAATTACTTAAATATACTATTCTTTTAAAACTCTTTTTTAACTGAGTTTAATCTCAAAAGGGTATAATATATTTGCCTAAAACAAAGCAGATAATAGCTAATAAAATAATATACAAGATCCGATCTTAATACTAACACAACTGCACAAATCTCATGAAAAATAATATAACAATTTTAATAACATTCATCTTCTGAGATTTGAAGAAAGAAATCAGGATTTTGCACTCTTAAATAGGAAATGTTTTGTTTTTTATATAAGACCACAAGTAAAATGTTGAAATTGCATATTCACCAAAAAAATCATTCCTAAAATGTTTCTTTTTAATTTAGAATTTATAAAAGAATGTGAGTTCTATCTTTTATCGATTTTATTGTTTTATGACAATTTTTTTTATGTATTTGTGTTCTGTTTCTTTTGTATACAGTTAAATTTTTAAGTTTAAGTGCAATTTTACATTAATGAAGTCAAGATAATTCATTAATAATTACCCAACTTTTTTACCTTAAGCGCCCGTTTAACAATGATAAGACTATTCAATATTCATCTCCAATATTACTCTTATTATTTTGCTCATATTAACTAATTCTCGGTTCAAAAAAAAAAGGTTTATTAACTAATTACTGATTTTATTCATGGCTAATCCAATAGCATGATTGATTGTGGGTCTAAGTAAATTATAGCATACTCCATTTTTATAGTAGTAGCATTTTCAGAGCTATTGGACATCAGCATCAACCACCTCCAATCGGAAATGGAATTCAAGCAATATGTAAATTTTGATTTATTTATTTGAGTAATGTATATATGTGATTATTCGCAACCCAAGTTGCCTTTTTTTTACAGAACAATCATCTAGTCTAGTAGCTGAACGTGGTGCTTAACGACCCTAAAATTATAAGTTTGATTCACTTTTTTTCTCTCCTTTGAATAGAGAATAGGGTGGGGTAGATGTATCTTTACATAAAGGAAAAAAAAAAGGCTGCCTTTTTCTTACATTCAAGAACCATTTTTCGTGCGTGTGATGAACTCGCTGTGGGATGAATTGGTGTAGGTTTTGCAAAATACCTCCTTACCTAACTATGCCTAAACGACATCGTTTTCGATACGCTTTGGGCTAATATGTGGAAGCAAAATCCGGCTGCAGATTGATCCCCACGCGACACCATGATGATTACTAAGTCCATTTAGCCCGCAAATGGTCTAGATTTTAGAGCCCATGATCCATGACCCGATTCATCACTGTACATAACACCAAAAAACCAAGACAAAAGAAAATTATTGCTTTGATGGAGAAACCAATGAAAACCAGCCATTAAAAGTCAAACAAAAGCTTCATCATTTCTCATCAAACAAAAACCAACCAAAAAAAAAAAAAAATGGTTTTTCCTCAATATTTGGCAGCAAAAATCATAATCATAATCTTTCTTCAATTGTGCTGTAACAGTGTTACCAGTTCTCCCAACACACAGGTGCTATCAGTTCTCTGCAACAATGGAGTATATTCAAAAGGTGATCCTTTTGGTACAAGTCTAGATTATGTGGTTCAAGAATTAGAGACAGTGACATCTACGACCAAGAATTATGATTTCTATAACATTTCTCCTTATCCAAATGCTTTTGCGTATGGTCATGCTGCTTGCAACAAAAATCTCACAAGTTTAGACTGCAAGACTTGTCTGGGATCAGCTAAAACTGAAATGTTTTCCAGTTGTCAGAATACGATTGGTGCTCGTTCTGTGCTCCAAGATTGTACAATTAGGTATGAGCAATACCCTTTTAATGATTAAGCATCTTGGATTTCTTTTCTTTGATTTTAGTCCAAATAATGTTTAATTATCTACCTACCACAGCTAGTTCTGTCCAATTATCTTATCCCCATATATGGTGTAATTCTGAATTGATCCCCTTTTTTCTAGTTTTGGATTCTTGCAAAGAGATTGATTTGTGTTTGTTGTAGAAATTGATTTGCAGAAAGAATGTTTGAATGTAAAATTTAGATCCGCTGAAGCTGAAAGATTGAGTAAATTAAAATTCCTTTCCAGTTATGGATGGATGTGGACTGCTATTACAAGAGACTGAAAAGGAGGGTTATTTAATTTGTAGTTTGCTGGTCAGAGATGGAAGCACTAAACCAAGTTAGAAAAGAAAGATATCAGCATTATCATCATCGTGATTCATCAACAATAATGCAGCAAAATATATCTCATCATTGAAAATTTTTCATTTACCAAAAAATTTTTGAATGACAATGATACTGATAGGGTTTGAAGTTTAAACCCTCTCAACTTTCTGCTACATGAAACATGATCACCACCAAGTTTAATGTTATCGGTTTTCACTCTTAATGATTGACAGAGCAAGAGAGAATTATTTGTGTTCTCAGAAAGGCTGATAGGAGCTTAATGCAAAAATGTGTGAATTTATCAGCAAGCCAATAATTCCAACATGTAAAAAGCGTTCAACAAAACTAACTAGTTGTTTAAATAGCATTTAGCAACAGTTGAATACCAATTAATTGTTTGTAATAAATACTTTCAGAACCCTAAAAATTAAATGCTAAAGAGATTAACCTTTTATAAGAGGCTACTAAGTCAGTACTCACAATTCAGTCTCATTGATTCAAAATTTACAGTTCAAAACTCCTTTTTCTCGAAAAAAGAAAACTTTACAGTTCAAAACTCCACCATTTCATTGTATTGAATTATTCCAGACAGTCGTTGATTTTCAAATAGAATTTTAAGATAAAAGTCCTCTCAAAAGCTGGCATAATAAAAAATACTTCCAAGATTATAAATCTAGAGAAAAAAAATTGCAATTACAAAATTTGGGTACCTGCTCTGTATTATATACATATAGCAAAATCAACGTTCATCTATTTCCTTCTTTTTTTTCCCTTTTAAATGAAGAATAAACATGCTTTATATCTCTCTTCTAAACCAGAAGCTCTGATTTACAAACCTGCCTGTATCAAAAGCTGCTCTCAGATTTCCTTACAGACCCCTTAATGCCTATTAGGCTCATCTGCCGATGGATCATCGTACATTCACAATACAGAAGGCCGAAATTCCTTCCACCACATTATAGTAAACTTGATTGCTTGCCTGAGGAGTTACGTCAAAGTATGACTGGTCAAAAACCACCTAACTTTACTTTACAAATGATCATTTTGCTGGGTGGTGGAAGCAACTTTAATCATTTTGGTGCAAGGGAGTAGTGCCTTTTTTGCCTACAAATTGCAGGCCCTGTAATCATGTTGGAAAAATCAAGAACTTTTATGTATCAATGACAATGGATTTTGAGAAGACTGCCGTAGAATTTCGTACATGAAACGACTCCCGTTTCAGAAAAAGGGCATAAAGAAGTTCGTTCCAAGAATCAGGAACACCAGGCAAGCACCAATGACTGCAATCTTGACGGTGGAGAGAAGCCGGACCAACTCCAGGCTCTAAATAGTACAAGGATGCATGGCCATCCTTTCTCCGTGCTGCCATGTTTGTCACATTCAATAAATCCATGTTCATCACATAGGAGTCATTCGAGTGCGCTAATAACACGTCGAAGAATATTTTGAAACGGTAATCTAATAAATTCGGCAATGAACCCAAGTCCGGAAGCTTTTCCAAATGACAGCTACCACCAGTCTTCCAGTCACCGCCTCTGTTAATCCAGCACACTTGTTAGCTTTAATGATATCCTTGTATAAAGGGTTAGTTGCATCATGACGATAAGAGCTTTTATAACATCTCAATAACAGTAGTTAAGACTTCACACATTTAAAATGAAAAAATGACTTCAAAAGAATATATTAACATCCTAATATTAACATCCTACAAATCCAGCAAGTGACAGATGAAAGAAACTAACATCCTACCAATCCAGCAAGCGACAGATGAAAGAAACGAAAATAAAAACACAGTTGCATCCGAACAATCATAAGATTGCAAATGATGGGATATAGTATGCCCAAATAATTTAATCAAAAGAGTCCATGTTACATTCCCAAACTGTATAGGTAGTTGAAATATTATAAGAAACTCTCAAATAGTGAGCTATTTGGCATGGGATTAAGTTATTTTCTCGCAAAGCTAAAACAGACAATACATTAAGAAGATTAGGAAAGCAAAAATTCAGATGCCTGTGCAGTAAAAGAATAAATTAAGAGAAGGCAAACCTGAAATGAACAGGAGCAAAGGTACGAAAGAGGACTTGGGTCTTGCTCATGTTTATTTTCCTCTGCATCCAGTCAATCAAAGTTTCAAGTGATCTTCGATATGCAGCTTCAACAGTCATCTCCATCTTTACCTCTTTCCCCTCTTGGAAGTAACAATCCCTGAAAAAGAATAAACCTGAGACCATTTATTGTGTATTTTAATCATAATGATGAATCAAGCACAATATCCTTCTCACTCTCAGCATTCAAACGCTATGAAGTATTGAGAAAGAAGCACACTCAATTTGTCTTTCAAAATCTAGATAACACTGCGTCCATGAAAATAGAAGCAAGTTCCAACAAATATAGCAAAGGGAAGTTAGTGAAGTTTAGCTCAAAAATACAGAAATAGAGTTACTATATTTCCTTTTTTCAAACAAGGAAATAGATGATAAATTAATTGTTAACCAAAAAATTGTTTAGTTCACCAAATATCATTGGATTGGGTTTTGAGAAAGAGAGAATATGAGACATCAAATTCAGCTAATTTCCATTTTTTTTCTGGATGCATGCATGGATATAGCAAGAAGCAGATGGCAGCATGCACATATCTGGCGATGGAGATTGTTGGAGCAAGGATATTAGTTAATGGGGAAAATGAGATGTAGATGTACCAATGTTCATATCAGCAGGCTAGCCAAATATAAGGTGGTAGTGTTATTGCAGAGAAGATGAGTCAAATTGTTGGTAATTTATTACACTAGTATAACCTTATTTCGAAAATTCCACACATATTATAAACATGCGCGCCATAAAGATATGGAAACAATATTCGTGGGTTTTGGCTTAAGCAGTGTCGGGATATTAGAGTAGATTAATTGGCCCCAATACAAAGAAACTACATATCCAAGGCAAACTATGCTTTTAGTGCTTACCTACCTACACCTAAGAATGCTAGTGGTGTAAAAAACTATATAAATAATCAGCAGCAGGAAGAAGTTCCTGATGAAATGTTTGCAACTCTAAGGTCATCTCCAAAACCCAACTGCCAAAAGTTGCAACTCGTAATAGTCAATAAGGAAAAACAAAAACTTATTAGATACGATGTACTTACACTCTTATTGTCTTCTCATAATTCCACCAATGACCAGAGTTAAAAATCAATAAATCTGCATTTCTCCACCACCGTGATGTCCAATCCAATTTATCCACTCTTAAAGTCATCTTCACCTTTTCTGGAGCTCCGGCTGGAGGCCGACCTTGGTACATTAGAAATGGAGCTCTGTAGTATTCTACAGTGCAATTATACTCCTTGAACATGAATGAAAGAAACCCTCTATGCTTTGTGATTGGATTCCCATTCACCTCATAGATTGAGGAACTGTCAGGAACAGCAGCAGCAAGCATACAGAGGAGAGACTCCCATTGGTTCCTTCCAACTGAATCTCCAACAAATACAACCCGTCGGTTCCTTAGCTTTTCCAACATTACCTTTGCATCAAATCTAATTTCACGGAAGAAGGAAGCAAATTGGAAGTTACCAAAAATTGCAGACCACCACAGGATGCACAATAACTTAAAAATTCAAATACAATATATGACAACAATCTTCTGTTAAGGAAAAAACAAAAAGATGGATTGAATTTTCCTTTCTTACTAATCAAAATTTGGTATAATAACTCAGCAATCAACATCCTATATAATAAAGTATGAACTGGGAAAGGCACTGAACCAGAAACAAGCTAATTTGCAGGCAATAAACACAGATTGATGACAATTGATATCAACATATGATTGCAAAGTTATTTAATTTAGTAGAAATTATAGAAAACTTGCACTTTCAATTCAAGTTAAGAGAGAGTACAAGCAGTTAATTTAGTAGCCTGTCATCTGTATTAAACCAAATACAGAAACTTTATTGGCCCTTATTTCTTTGATTCCAGATTTTATTATCAAGTTAAATAATTAAAAGAATAAAAAATATCCTCAAAAGGAAAAATATAATTAATTAGATCAAACTGAAATGACAGATACCTGGGTAAGTCGCATCGATTGGGTTGCCAGCGCCACTTGGTATAGAAACTATCTGGTCTTCCATTCTCTAAACACCTAAACCCAATATCTATAAAGGAGCAATCTTTACTTTGATAAAACGGATAGGTGTCGTCCCAAACCCAGTTCCCATCAAAAATATCACACGCGTCGCCATCCTTATCCAGAAATTCCGGCCGTCCATTGTCAGCCACAACCTCCGCTGACGATGTTGGACTAACAAATCCCAGCCAAGAGACCCCATGGTAGCGCAACCCACGGGTGAAAGCCCGATAATCCAAGTAAAAGAAGCAGGAAATGAAGAGAAGAGTTGCAAAAAAGAATCCAAGAAAGCCTAAAGAAGGCTCAAGAGGGTTAAAACGCTTGAATTTCTTGAAGAAATCCAAGTGGGTCATTGTGTCTAGTTGTGCAGATGGGCTGCTATTACCGGTGCTGTTATTCTTGGTCATAATGTTTGAAAGAACAAAGATTCAAAAGGATATTGTGTTGTGTTTCCACAGTTCAACTTTAACAGATAGTACAAAAGGCCGTTCTTTAACAGAGTAGAGTATGAACAACGAAAGTAGAAAAAAAAAAGCATTTATTGGCCAAAACTGATTTACATTATGTGGGGTGTTTTTGTTTGGTTTCTCTAGTTTAAAGGAGACGAAATAATTACAGTACTTGAAACGTTTCTCAGAAAAAATGAAGAGAGAGTAATAACTGCCTATTATTACCCACTAACACAGAATCTGAACAACAAAATGAAAACCCAAACAAAATCAGAAAAAATATATTTAATGAGCATTGAATACGAATCAGAGTTAGCTGATTAGCATTGGAGAAAGCAAAGAGAGAGATGGGTGGGTGAAAAGTAAATACAAGTGCAAATGGGTTTAAATTTTTCTGAGAGAAAGTTGAAGTAAAGAAAGAGAAACACTTGAGTTGATTAGTAGAAGTGAAGAAGATGAAGCACCGTAAGAAGAAGAAGAAGAATTAATTAGATTTGTTAAAGACGATGATAACACTTTTTAAGAATCTTTTTGCAGTATATACAAAATCCAAGAGTACAGTACAGAGAGGGTGGCGGTGGCTAATGGGGAGATAGTGGGCGTAGAAAACGGCCCAAATTCAAACCCGACATGCATTCAGACTTCAACGGACAATTTTGCGATTTGACGAAATTACCCTTATTTCTGGATTTTTTTTCTTTCGATTACCATTTACGCCATTATTATTTGCTAGTCGATAATGCGCAAATCTTATTTCTTCTACTAAAAAATTCAGCGGAAATTAAAATGGGTATTATAACAAATGATATCTGAATTTCGAAAAAAAGAATTTTTTTATTTATTTCATCCCATTTGAAGAAATTATCTCAATATATTTTATATTAGCACATCTATATGAGGTTGGAATTTGATGTATTTGTAAGAATTGAACCGGTTCCTTTACTAGAACCATACCAAAATCAAAATCTATTCTAAGTAATTGAAGCATTCACATTAAGCATAAGATGACTTGCTAGCCGTCTAACCATTTGAGCTCCAATTAGCACCTGTCATAATAAATACTCATTCTGATCAATTTACATAAAGAAAGCTGAGTTTTTATTATGCGTTCAATTGGTTTGGTGGTGTCTACTTAGGCACAATTTGTATTTGGAGTGGTAGAAAACTGAAAACACATGGTGAATTAAATTTATTGTCCTTAAGGTGAAAATTAGAGCAACACTACATCTTTGGTTTTCAATTTGGGCCAACATTTCGGCACAAAACTCGCGATGGCTGGCCGCACGATCATTTCTTTGGAAGAAGAACATTTAATATTGACCAAAACGTGTACACGTTTTTGCATATAATAATAATAAATTGCTGACACCACCATGTATTTGGCAAGTTTTCAAAATTAGGCAGAATGCGTCTAACTTATTTGATTTATTTTTCTTTTGTTTGGAATCACCAAATTTATTGAATTATGTTTGTTAATTTAATTCAATTATAATATTAATTACAAACATATTCAACCCATCCCATGTATGTTTAATCGTATAACAAATCAATATACGTAGATTCCTACTTGAAAGGAGCGGCAATGAATTTGTGAAAGTCAAATGATAATGGGGGTGGAATTTGAGATGATTATTCTGTTTAAAGCGCTGATCGATTCGATGCCTTTTTCATTCCACACGCTTGGTGCTAAGAATGTTCTTCAGTTCGCCCTCTCTAGTTTTCACATTAGCCCACTAACACTTCAACCTAATATTGTAATCTGTGACCCAACAATCAAGAGATTATTACATTTGCACAGATGAATGAAATTTACGGCTAATCCTACAACTTGCCTTCAAAATCATAAAAAAAAATAACAGTTCCTATCAGAGAAAAAAAGGATCTTTCCTATTCCCTAATATTGTCCGCTCATTTCATATCACTCAAATATGGCTAACAGCTGGTTTCACAATACGATAACCTCACAAGACCCCTGTGACTTCCAATCAATCAAAAATCTTCACAAATCCCACCTTTTTTCACAAGCAACAGTAACGCATCATCCCGAGAGCTGCATTGCAATGTAACTACGCATACTCCCTAACCAGTTTGATCAATTAATTGGTAACTCTAACTTTTATTAGCTATGGCAAAATTGGAACTTACATTAGAAGGGTACACAGTTTGTTAGAGCATTTTCAGATAATTACAGGGTTTTATAAAGAAAAAGAAAAGAGTTCCATCTTAATTTTAGAAAATGTAATACCAGAATGTGAGGAAGGCAGCAATGCCACTCATGATGCAGAGCCTGTCTATCCTGTTTTCATTTCTCATCTTCTCCTCTTTTAGCTCGCTTTGTACCTTAGAGTACAAGTGACAGGACTCCAGTACTTCGCTATAGTTTTTGCTCCTCCGGCAGCTCAATGCTTCCTTGAGAATAAGCAAACTGTTTCTTCCATTAACATGAGCACCTTCCATGTCTTCCAACTGCATACTCAGCTCTGTTAATTTCAAAGTTGTCTGAATGCCTTCTTCTTCCATGCGGATAACTCTAAACTTCATAATGAGGATGCATTCTACTACCTGACACGGAAGAACGTCTTTCGCTGAAAGAACTGATCCAAACCGTATCACAAAATCCTTGTCGGTTGGCCAATGCCTTTGACCACCAAGAGGACTCCAGCTAGCAACATTAGCAGCTTGCTTAATTTTTTTGTTTACCACAATCCAACTGAGCCGGAGCCCATCACAAAGCTCCTTCCACAGCTTTCCATCTTTCCTTTCTTTTTCCATGGATTCAACAGGTGGCAGGCCATCAGAAACTGACAGGAAGACTTCACCTTCGCTATCCTCGTCCCTGGCAGCATTTGTAAGAACATCAATCCGAAATGGGCAGTTGTAAAACCAGCCATTGAATCCATTCGCATTAGGAATGCCCCAAAGGACTTTTGAACAGATCGTTTTATCTTTGTACCTAATTTCGACGATAGAAACAAAATCCGATGGTGCAATACTCCCGAATTCATCTATGTCACCATAGTATTCAGCCTCAGTCCATTCTTCGGGGTATTCAAGATACTCATTCCACTGATACCCAGAAACTTCCTTGTTAACAATAAGTGGAAAGCAATCTGCATAAAATTTTCTGAATCCACCAACTGATGCTATTAAATTTTTCACATCTTCCCTATTTGTTGAAGGCCACAAAGAAGAGCAAACATTTTCCCATAACTTCTCTTCTTTAGAGATGGAGCAGAATGCAACACATGCACATGCCGCACTTGCCAATGATGGGCCATCGAGACGCCTCAATATGTCATAGAAGATATCACTACTTAATGATGCCATACTCTCAACTGATGCAATTGACATAGTTGTAGACCCCTGAGGCATTACATTACAAAAATTTAGTGTGAGCTTATAAATGTAATAGCTCAACAAGGATGGGGAAACACACACGCACATGCACTAATGTTTTCCAACCTCTACTGAGTTTATTCTAATTAAATGCTGCAGCAGCACTCCATATGCTGTTTGCTCATGTTGAATCAATTAACAAATGGGTGCCACATGAATAGTCTTCATCTATAATTACTATAATGAAAATCAATAAATGAATTAACGAAAGGGTGACACGTGCTGTTTTATCCACCAAAAATTGCAAGAATTATGGAATTCCCTATCAAACGGGAACAATGCTCATAGACATTGTGTTCTTTCCCCAAGTTGTATACTTGAGGAAGAAATTTGGAGTTGTAGAAGAGGTAATGAGCACATCCATTCTTTAATTAACATTGATGAATTTAGTATGGAGGCGCGTGAAGAAAAAAATTTATTCAAGAATATTGCAACTTCACTTGGCTCTACTTAACCAATCTCAAAGCTTGCACCAAAATAACAAAGCTATTGGTTGAAAATTGGTGGCACTGAATTGAAACGAGTGCCAAAAGAGAAACAACATAGAGGAAAGAAAGGGATTGATAGTTTCCAGTAGTTGGGATCTAAAGCTATACTTGCGGAAATGAAATTCAGAATGAATCCAACTGATAAACCACAAATGCCTACAGACAACTTTTGCAACACAATTTTTTCAGGCAGTTGAACAGACAACTTTGGTCTACTACAAACGAACTCAGGCTAAATATATATCTATCTGAATTTGTGAGAATATTGCATCCCTTCTCCTAGTCTTACAGGATTAATATTCTTTTTACTTCTCCTAATAAGAGAACACTAATATGAAATTTTCAATGATTTCCCAAAGGTGTTGCAGGGCGAATAGAAGTCTACGTTCTTGGAAATCTACAAGCAGAATACATCAACCAAACCTAACCCAACCAAAAGAGATATATGCAATCAAACTGATTGCATCAGATGTTTTAGGGCATTCTATAGTTCAAATATTAACAGAAATTCACACAGCACCCATCTAAAATTTTTAATTTTGGGGTTAGAAGAAGAAGAGGTAAAAATACAGTAATCATGTAAAAATTCGTTTGCCAGACTGAATAAGGAACATAATGTTGACCGAAAGTGAAAATTTTCAAAACTTCACCCACTACTAAATAATCCATAACACATTAATATTTAGAGCTTAAAATGCACAGCATCTCATGCGATTGATCGTTGAAACTACAATATTTAGGAATTAATCAAAAGAAAAATGTACAGTTACATTTCCTAGTCAAAAGGGTATATAACCAAAAGTTCAATTAACCAAAAAAAAAAAAAGCAATGCCCTCAAAGAGAAACCTAACGCCATGGATGAAATACAGAGAGAGAGGATTGACCTACCTGGATTAGGAATCATCAACCCAATTGATAGAGGAAAACAAAGAGAGACAAGAAAACGTGCAGATATTGAAGAAAATCGGATAGAGAGAGATTGAGATGAAGGGAGGCTGGATTTTTTAAATAATTTTCGGGGGAAGATTTGCAGATATAAAGATCGGACCATGAGTCACTTTCTCAAAGGTTTTAGCTGGTTTTGTTTTGTGAATAGCTTAATTTTTGGAGATATCGACTTAATTTTGATTCTGGAAAACGACTCGTTGTTTTGGGATTTCTGTACTGTTTGCGCCTCTTCCCTTCCAGTTGGCCGGCTTTAATTGATCGACCTTATCGCGCCACGTCATTGCATTATGGTATCTTCCCCTTTTAATTTTTTTTATAAACCATCAAAACAACATTTTTGTACACAGTATAGTTTTTTTTTTTTTTAATAATCAATCAATTTATTAAATTAAATCCGCATGAAGTACATCGCAGATAAAATCAGGAGAGGTAACAAACCATTCTCCCACATGTGTCGTAGAAGAAGCCATTTGCGCAAGTTTATGAACAACTTCATTTCCAGATCGTTTTATAAAAGCAAAAGAAAGATTCCAAATATTAGACGCTAATACTTTACAATCATCAATTATATTGCCTATCGATGTACGATTGCACACTGATGATTTTATTTGATCAATCACCATCTTGGCGTCTAGCTCCACTACCACATCTTGGTATCCATGCTCCTTAATCCATGAGAGTGCCTCACGACAAGTGATTGCCTCTGCCTCTAACGCTGTCATAACTGGATCAAGCATTGCACACTTTGCCCTTACCATGCCTCCACCAAAATTACGAATAATCATACCAGCACCTACTCTACCTTGTGGACCCAAAAAACTTGCATCTACATTGCATTTGAACATGCCTACAGCTGGACGTTGCCACCTAACCACTCCACTATTTCCAGCCGTCCCTACCACTGGCAATTCCCGATTATATTGAGCCATCCGCCATTCTTGAATTGTTGAACTTGCCATCAATCGAACTCGTTCCAAGCTTACATTTTCTTGTCTCCATAGACACCCATTCCTTGCATACCAAAGACTACAAGCTCCCGCAACCAACTTCACCCGCTGCATTTCATTCATCCTTCCTACCTGCTGCACAATCCATTCCTGCAAACTGGTATAATTGTTCAGCTCTTGCACCACCGGCTGGTCCGTCCAAAAATCTACAATAGAAGGGCAAAGGAATAGAGTATGGCGAACCGTTTCTGATTCCTGACCGCAAAACAAGCATAAATCATCAATCTCTAATCCTTTGCTTCTTAAATTATATTTTACTAGTAAAAAATTCTGAAGACATCTCCACCAAAAATTCTTAATCTTTGGCGGTACTTCCAACTTCCAAAACAACTCCCAAGGGACAATACTCTGCCGATGAGCTCCCCGATATTTCATCATAAGCCTATAATAAGCATTTCCAACAGAATAATTACCCTTGTCTTCATACTCCCAACGTATTTGATCAACAATCCGTCGCAAAGATAACGGGATATTACAAATCAATTCAGCATCCCGTTGCGTTAAAAGATCATGGATAAGATCAACATTCCATTTCCTCCGATTCGGCACCATTAAATCAGCAACCCTCTTGTCCTCCTAACCTTGAACCACCGGAGATTGTATTCTTGGATTGTCCTTGTCCGGTAACCACGAAATATGCCAAATAAATGTAGACATACCATCTCTTATTGTCACTATGAGTCCATCTTGAAGTAAAGGAATAGCCACTAGAAACCCCTTCCAGAGAAAACTATCATTTGGCTTAGCCACTGCTTGAAAAAGTCCATAATTCGGGAAATACTTAGCCTTATACAATCGGCTTACTAACAATTCTAGTTGTGTAAGAAAACGCCAAATTGTACGCCCCAATAGAGCTACATTGTATTCTCTTATTTTTCGAAAATTCAGCCCTCCATACTCCTTAGCCGTACATAGTCTTCCCCACGATGCCCAATGAATGCTTCGTCGGCCTGACATATTGTTATCCCACCAAAAAGCATTAAGCATTAAGCATTATTTCTAATTTTTCACAGATTCCTCCCGGTATCAGAAAGACACCCATGGCATAAACAGGCAATGCTTGAGCAACCGATTTAAGTAACACTTCTTTACCCGCCTGTGAAATCCCCCTTCTACGCCATCCCTGAATCCGAGAAGATAATTTGTCCACTAGAAATTGGAAAGCTGCCTCCTTGCTTCGTCCCACCGTTGATGGAAGTCTCAAATACTTTCCATGATGCTTGACTCCCTCAACCTGTAAAATTGCACAAACTTTCTATCTAACAACAGGGTCAGTATTCACACTAAACATAACACTGGACTTTTGAAAGTTTATTTGTTGCCCAGAAGCCTGTGAATAGAGATGAAAAGCTAATAGCAACCTCTGTGCCTCCTCCCTTGTCGCCTTAAAATAAAATATACTATCATCCCCGCAAATAATAAATGAGAAACCACAGGAGCACCAGTGACCACTGCACAACCATGTAATAAGCCTCGATCAACCCAGTTATTTAATAAAGATGACAACCCTTCCGCACAAAAAAGAAATAAAAATGGAGATAAAGGATCTCTTTGGCGCACTCCACAAGTAGGAGAGAAGGTAGTAAACGTTGCACCTTTATGTTAAATGTTGTACTGAACTTTTTTGATACATTGCATCATCAAATTTACCAAACTATTGGGTAAACCAATCCTCTTCATCACCCCTTCAATAAATAGCCATTCAACTCTATCATAAGCCTTAGATAAATCAAGTTTTAACGCCCCAATCCCCACCTTTCCTTGCCTCTTTCTCTTTAGAAAATGACTAAGTTCAAATGCAACCATTATATTATCGCTAATTAGTCTATTCGAAATAAAAGCACTTTGATTATCCGAGATAAGAAACTGCATATACCGCTTCAATCTTCCAACCACACACTTAGATATAGCACGCATTATTACGTTACTTAATGCAATAGGCCTTAAATTCGTCACTTTTTCAAGATGACTTACTTTTGAAATTAAAATAATAGTAGTCAAATTCAAATTGGTGGGAATAAACCCATGATTTAAACAAGATAAACATAGAGTAATTATATCACTACCAATAATATCCCAAAAAGTATGGAAAAAACCTGGATTAAATCCGTCTAGTCCCGGTGCCTTATTCGGATGCATATCCCAGAAAGCTGCCTTAACCTCCTCACCACAAAATGGCCGTAGTAAATTTTGAGACATTGGCTCATTTTGAAAATGCCTCGATAATTTTGACCCCATTCATATAATGCATTCCTACACATCTGAAGTTTTTTCATCGTCTTCACCACAGGATCAGCTATTTGAATTTCTTGCATCCAAACTCGAATCACTACATCCCTATAACCCGGAACAACCCTCCAAGCATTCTCAAAACGGAAAGGAGTTGGCGTTAAAGGAACCCAACTCGTATTCCTTACCACCAAAAATGAGTGATCCGAATTAACTGCAGGTACCACTTGAACCTCCATATCCGAAAACAAATCTATCTATTCCACTCGAGCAAGCACTCTGTCCAATTGTTCACGCATCACAACCCAATTATTACGTTTTCGTTCCCATGCAAACCATGGCCCTTTAGCCCCTAAATCCAATAAATGACAATTGTCAATGGTTTGACGAAAACCATCTAAAAGTGCCATTGATCTTGGTTGTCCACCCCATTTCTCTTCCCTAGATACCATATCATTAAAATCCCCAAGCACACACCACGACAAATTTGATTCTCCTGCTAACCTCATTAAACAATCCCACGAAGCTCTTCTTCTACCAGACTCAGGAAATCCATAATAGCCAGTCAATCTCCACCTAACATCTGTATTACAAATAATTACATCAATAAAATTTCTTTCAGACTTCAGCAGCTCCACCCCACCATCCTCCTTCCACATCATTGCCAGACCACCCCCATGATTAATATGTGGTACATAAATAAAATCCACAAAACCCAATCGTCGACAAACATCCTCTACTCTATCTCTCCCCACTCTTACCTCCATTAGCAACACCACCCCCGGCCTATAAGCAGAAATTATATCCTGCAATTCTTGAACTGCCACTGGTCGGCCCAAACCACGGCAGTTCCAGCTTAGGAGATTCATGGCCGTCGGCAGGCCTAGTCCTTGCCAGCACCTGCCAAATTATCATTCACAATTACCTCATCCGTCTCCATACCAGTACTCATACTATGAGTTCCTACCAACAACTTTCATTTCCTTGGATCATTAGGAAGTTGGACACTTTTATCTGCCACTTCCAAATTTTCCTGAAAAGCATGTCTAATCCTTTGATCCGCACTCTGTTGAGATTGCACCATTCGTTGTGTCCGAGTTAAATAATCAGACTCCATCGAATAGGTACCTAAAGGCCTCCCCTCTTCATCCCCAATCCATCGATTAGCAGCCAAATTATCCATTCTTCTTAACGGCGCTCGTAAAGATGCATCATATCGTCTTTCCACATTCAATCCCTTACCTTCTGCTTCATACACCATCGGGCAGAACATCTCAGTATGATCAAGAAATCCACACACTAAGCAAAAGGAGGGAAGTCTTTCATATCGCAATAATACCAGAAAACCCTCTCCCCCTATCGATAGTAAACGCATGCGTGCTTTCAAAGGTTTACGGACATCAATTGCTACTTTAATTCGCAAACAATCACTTCGAACATTATTGAAATTATTCTGGTCAGCTTCAACAAAAACGCTTGCATAATTGCCAATGATCTCACAAACTGTCATTGTAAAATATCCTCTAGGAACTTCATACACCTGTAGCCAAAACTCTACAACATTCAATTCAACTGTCAAAGGATCAACACCTCTTTCTAGTTTCTGTATAATCAATAGCTTGTTATCAAAAAACCAAGGTCCCCCCATAAGTATACGTCGCACATCAGTAGGATGGAATAATCGAAACCCAAATGGATTATTACCAACCTTTTGAAAGTTTACCCGATGTTTTGGTCTCCAAACAGATGCTAAGGTTCGTTGAAAAGCCATATAGTTTACTTCCCGATCCAACAACAATCGGCCAACCAACAAAAATCCCGTCTCTACCTGAACCTCTCTTTCTATTTCCGGAATCTCATATTCAACTTCCTCTTCATCCTGTAGCAGAGAACGATCCAATCCCATTCTCGGTGGATTCATCACTCTCACCAAAAAGCTTCCCAATAAACAATCGAAATTGAATAAACGATTCCAATAGAATCCACAAGCAAGCCACAGTGATTCCAGGGAAATCTACAGTAGCAACAAAATAAGAAAACCTCTTGCGCAAGAAAACGCAGGAAAACTCTAGCAAACCCTAGAGAAATATTAGCTAACTTTATTTTAACTTTTCTCCTGTACACAGTATAGTATTATAGTATTAGTACAGGCTTTGTGCAATTTTTTGCTTAACATAAATCTTTTTAGCATAAATTATTTTCATTCCCTTCATTTGTGCAATTTAAAAATTAATCTATAATTGCTTGAATCGTATTGGTATTTTTCATTATTGGTTTTTTCACTCCATTTAATTATTTATTAATGCAAGTGCAATGCAAAAGGATGCAAATTTTATGATTTTATAATGGGTCCGGCACGTACTTATGTGTGGACGATTATATTAGCCATTAGATTAAAATTGGTCTTGGGAGAAGTGTTTCTATTGCATGCTATTACTATCTGTTATTCAATTAAATATTTAAAAATAATTAACGGGACTTAACTAAAATAGAAACACATGGTTAATTGTAGTTTTATACTGAGCCCTTACCCACATATTAGCTACATCAGCGCTTAGATTTTGTAAATAATATGGGGGCGCTTACTTTTATGTGATTAATGATTTTAAAGGAATATAAAAATTTATGTTAAAAAATATATATATATATATATGACTGAAACACAAGGAATAAAATAAAAAATAATAGAAAGTGTAAAAGATATATTTATGAGTAAATATTTAATTTAAAATTCAATTTCTTATGGAATACTTTTTATTTTGTATTTTTTACAATTATATTTTAATATACAACCAATTATAATACAACATAAATTTAGACATTGTCTAGAAAATCATAAGAGCATATTCAATACTAATATATGGGTTTCATTAATTCATTTATTAGAAAAAATAGAAATTTTTTCTTTTTTTCAAATACTCTCCAGGACTAATGCCCATTTTAGATATAAAGTTTACGTAAAAACTGTTTTCAATTTAAGATCAATTTTCTGGAAAAGAAAAACGGTTTCGTTCTCCTCTAATCTTTGTGTTTCAGTAAAAAGTGAAAATACTTGAAAAATCAAGATAATTTTTCAGTTTGTTTTATATTCATTTTAATCGAGAGTTGTTTGGTATTTGTTTTAATTCCTTGAAGCAATATTTTATGGAGGAAAAAAAAATCTTCGTCCTTCATGATTTCTTGATTTACTTGTTTTTTAAAATTTGATTTCATTTTACAATGAATTGAAGTAATACATATGTTAAAAAAGAAAAAAATTGAAGTAATACCAAATAAAAAATGAATGAAAAAAGAAAGGGAAATATGGCCTCAGACCTGCAATTTACAACTTGATGAAAGAGAAAAAAAAAAAATGAAGGAAGAAGAGGAAAGGAAAGAAAAAAAATATTAAATTCTAGATTACGACTCAAATCTTCATTTGTCAAAAATATTAGTATTTCAAATTAAACATAATCAGATAGATACCAACGTTTGTAATCATCAACGATCAAAGATTTTAAAGAAATGACTGCAACCGACCGACGCCATTTAAAAAAAAAAAAAAAAAACGAATTAATCAAGGGCCTAATTTTCATTTAAAAAAAAAAATCAAGGGCCTAAAATTAGATTATGCTATCATTCAAATTGCATGGTCACCCTTTGCCGTTCTATTTAAATAAGTAACAGATTCATATGCTCAAAATACCAAAAATCGCGCCACTGGTTGCTGAAGAAAGGGACTTTGGCTATGAGCTGGATTTTCTCTAATTCTAATCTGCTCCAGGTCAGGTGGGAAAGCTTTAGGTCACCTAATGAGACCTAAAATTATAATTATCAGGGATTTTAATTTTTCACTTATTTGATTATCTATACTTAATTACAGGGCTTACTATCGCCAATTTTTAACTATCCAATTGGTTGCACCTGCCCCCAAGCAATTTGTCAAATTATGACTTCTTGCTGGAAACTGTCAAATAGCTAAACAACACCTATCACCAGTTTTTTAATTACTACACAGTAATGGGGATTGACATAAGCTAATTAAACTATATTAAAAATAAAATTAGACCGATTACGCAAAATATATAATCACTGGGTAATATTAATTAAGCGATGATTTATTTATGAAAAGACAGAAAGCGCAGGTGAAAATAAGTCGTCTTGGAACCAAACTTAATAAACTACTCAATAAACTTAATAAACCAAACTTAATAAGTCGTCTTGGAACCAAACTTAATAAACTCTGTTAAAAATAAAAAAAGAACCAAACTTAATAAACTACTAAAAAAAAAAAAAGGGCATTTTTATAAGTCCCCCTTCTAAGCAATACCTAAAATTAATTGGCTCGCCGACTGCCGACGCCCCAGATACATCAGATAGTTGCTGGTTTTCCGTCGGAGATAACGTCATCAACATTAGAAGGCGAATCCTTGTGATCGGAGTCGTCGTCGGGATCGCGTTGAGGATCAGATTTGTCCATGGCCGAGCGAACTTTGTCTAGGATAGGTTTGAAAGCCATCTCAATCGCCAGCCATCCAAATGCTAGGGCACCAAATGCAATCGCCGCTTGTTTCACCGGCTTCGTCCCCATCTTTCCTTTTTATCTCTCTTTCCTTCTTCAATACCTTATCTTGGGTGTTTTTTTTTTTTTTTTTCAGCTTTACACTCTCTAGAAGGTGATAATCCAATTTATAAGAGGTAGTATTTTAGAATCTGGTTAATACTTAACCGACCAATGGCAACGTATTTCTTCATCGCATTACTTAACGGTCAAGATTGGCTGCTGCTAGGGTTGTACGAATTACTTAACCTAAACAAAACTGCACCTATTTTCCCCATCGTATCATATCGCGATCGTAAAATTCGGGCCTGAAATTCAAACCCTAAACCTGAAAACATAGTATTATAACCAAATTTCAGGAGCTGGCTCCTAAACTCATATCAATAATCTGATCTCAAGCTGGGAATTTCGAGATTAGCTCGTACAGTTGCTTTATTTTTATTCCCACAATCATCTAACCTAAAATTCAGATGCTAACCATGAGATATCAATTGCAACGGAGACAATTGGGAAGAACATTTTTATGCATTGAAAATGGACTTATTCACTGTCATTTGCTCCTGACAATGCATATCAGATCTTCTGACAACGATGATTAGTGCATCTGCAGCATGTTTGAGTAAATCATGAATTTATCAATTCCAACTGCCACTAGCATGAACTTATCAATTCCAACTGATGGATTGCGCCAGTAAAAAATCCAATCATATAGAAAAGTCCCAGAATCAGAAAGTTAGTCTCAGGTAATGCAAACAGGATTTATAGTAATACCAATAACATTCTATAAACTACGGAATTCCTAATTTTACCAACAAATACTCTCCATACAACATAGGTCTTTACATAACCAGATGCCACAAAAATTGGGATGAGTGCAGCGGTCCTAGCGGCCTCTGCCACGTCCACGACCACGTCCCCGGCCCCGACCACGTCCCACTGGCCTCCCTGCATTTCAGAGACATTAATATTAGTAAATGTTCAATAATATCGAAAGGATAGTATATTATTATTGACATCTAATTGAGGTGGAAGAAAATAGTCATACCAGCAGTTGGCTTCTTAGGTTTAACCCTAGGTGTCTCTTCAACCAGCAAAGTCTCGAGATTCAAGCTGTCAGGAAGGATATAATAGCGAATATTGTTACCCCTCACACTTAGATGATCCAAAGTTACTGGATTTTTGCCCTTAAGTGTTAGTTTCACAGTCTTCAGATGAGTATTCATACTAATATCCACACCTACGATCAGCAAATTGGCCAGTTAGAACCAACAATGCATTCACCCGTTTGGGGTGAACGAAAAAATTATACCCAACTTGAGTAGTCTATCTTGCGAACTCATGCACATGCGTATGTTGGTGGTAGTGGTGCTGGCCAGATAAACAGAGAAATTAATTGTTCTTTGAAACATATGGAGCAAAATGAAAAAAAAAAATCAGCAAAAGCAACACATACTAAACTAATCACTGGGAGAATATATCGAATAGCAAAATGCAACTCTAATAATAGTGCAAAACAATAGCCATCATTAATTGGACATGGTCAATCTCTCTAAATAGGCCATCAATTACCAAAGTACTGCATTAGATGTTCCAATCAAACTAGGACAACTTACTGCTTTTTGGGGGATTTTGAAATGTTACTGTTGAAACCAACTATCCACTAACGGTGCTTATGCTCGATGCAACCCGCATTCAGCAAATGGCATAATTTGGTATGTCATCAAATTTAAAGAGTAAGTATTTGAGTCAAACTAGAAGCTTCTCACAAAGACTTACAAAAGAAACTACATGGCAAGCATGCTTCAAATGATAAATAAATCCTTCGAAAATTAGGAGGATATAACAGTAGCAATTTAGAACTTGATTGCTTTAATACAAATGAAGGAAAGAAACAGAAATCATTATAACAACACCACTATTATAAGAAACAATTATAAAGTGTAGCCTACTAATAGTTGGCATTGGCATCAACCAATGATGTTAATAAACATGTCAATGCGACAGTGCTAAAAATGAAAAAATCTTACAAAAATGTGCCAAAGAAAGAGCAAGAGGAAAACCTCTACCCCACTCATAAGACATGAGATTTAAGTAATACAATAAAATAATTCCCAACTGAGAAGTCACAACAACAAGAAACTTCTTTATCTTTAATATCCAGATCTCGATGGATAATGATAATAGGTCATACCAATTATTCTAAACTATGTATTTCAGTATAACTGGGAAAAATTGGAACATAGGTAAATTTTGAGAATACATGCATCGTCCAACCAAATGTAAGCGTGAGATATGAGATGCTCAGTATTTTAGCAGTCAGTTCTGTCAGCAATTTATCAGAATGAACACACTCATAGACGATACATTTACTATATAAGACATAAAACATTAACTATCCACAAACTTTGTCTGTGGTCTAATTCTAGAGTCAATCAGTAAACCAGTAAACTGTAATTTAAGTAATATATGTAGATGCAGCCAAATATAACCATGAAATTCCTAAACAAACCAAATTGGAACTTCATCTTTTAGCATGACAATTAATGCAAAATTAGCCAAACTAAATTTCTCATATGAAACGGGAGTAACTACATGGTAATATTTAGAAACAGCTTCAGACAAGTCCTATCCATTCAACAATTACTCGAAACTCTCTAGCCTCAAGAATGACTCATTTTATTTTGTAAGTGTAAGAATGGATGCCTAATTACCCAAGTAAGGATTAAAATTTCAAATATAACCAATAAACTTCAGGGATCTTGAAGTTTCAGTTAATTTAGGAGAAATAAAAAAAATGCAGGGTATGAAGTTCCAATATGTATGTCTAACTAGTAATCTAACACATATTAACTATCTACAAATTAATACTCTAGTAATTACCGGGAAAAAGTACTAATGTGATATAAGCTAAAGAAATCCCAACCACTAACTAGGGCTTAACAAAACCCTAGGCCAGAAATAAATGTTCAAATAATGGAAAAGAAGGAAAAAACCTGTAATGGTGCCTTGAACTATGGTTCCATTCTTAAGTTCAATTGACACTGTTTCGTTGTTCAGCTTCATCAAAAACCTGAAAATGGTGAACGAACGGGATCAGATATAACATGAGATAATCAAACAAAAACGCGAAGAATAGATTTGAGAAAAAAATAAATATATAACCAAGGGAATAAAATAAGAACTCACCTGACAAGCTTCATTGTATAAAATGAAGGCGAAATCTAGGGTTTGAAGAAGCACGATGAAGGCTAATCAAGGTAGCGGGAGACGAAGTTGGGACCTTTGAACTGTGCACAGTGTTGCGTGTTAGGGCTCGGGACTTGTTCTAAAGAGATTGGAAGCATTTTAAAACGACAGCGTACGTTGAACTTTATATGTTTACTTAGTGCTCCTTGTACTTCGGTATAATTATTTCACAGGGCCAAACCGCTAAAGAAATGGGGAGGGAAACGTTCAATTCAAATAAATAAGGTTCCATAAAAAAAAAAAAAAAATCCAAATAAATTAGGGATAATATTATGGGATATTTACAAAACTCTCTCTGAAATTTTGCATATTCTACATTTTTCTCTTTGTTTATTTTTTTGGACAAAAATATCCTTGCATTTCAAATTCGTTAGACAATTATACCCTTCTGTTTATTTTTTCTGTTAAAATAACGGTAAAAGGACTAAAATATAATTTTATGGACCCTTTTGAAAAACTCAAAAAATAAAGGGACTGTTCTGAAAACTTTTCATCTTAACCTTCTTCTTCAACCTAGAAACCCTGCTCTGCCAGCCCCATCTTCTCTTCCACCGGCCGGGAACCAATCTATTTTTCCTTTCAACCAGGTTCAAGTGCCTAATTGGATATTCAGCCAAATTTGTTTCTCTTCCAACGAAAAAAGGGTTTTTGCGTTTCTTAACTTTGTTTTCTCTTTCCACAAAAACAATTGCCTCCAGCTCCATCCTCTTGCACTCCAGTTCACTACTAATCGTCCGCTCCCACTTCGTCGGTGACCACAGTAGCCTGTTTAACTGGTGAGTTTTGAATCTTTTCCTTTTCATCTAACAAAAAGAGGAGGTTACAGAGTTCATATGTAATTTGGGACTGGGAGTTACTTTAATGAAAAAGAAAATGTTCATTGAAAGTTTAGATGTTAATCTTTGGATTGGCTTAACTCTAGCTCTATTTTCTATCACCTATTGTTTGTATTGTTATCTTTGTTGGAGTTCCTGATTGATGATATGCTGATTCTGAAAGATTAATGATATAAGTTATATTTCACAGTTTCACCAAATCACTATGTCGCTTGTTCGGCAGTAGCATATCGATTCTTGGAAAGCATTCAGTTCTTGCTTTCTGGTCTATGTTTTACATGTAACACCCCAACTCACCTTACGAATAAGACAAGCTAGAGTGTCACATAACTGCTAATCTCTGTTAATCATACTTAAACTGTAATTAACAACACATCATAAATTTACATACTAGCAAAAATTATCCTTACACTAATCTCCTGCCATGATTTTACATAATAACTATCTAGTACAGTACACCAAAATTTGCTCCATAAAGTTTGACTTTTGGGAACTGACCGGCAATTGTTGTTCTTCCCACGTCTTCTAATTGCGGACCTGTGAGTTACAGAAATAACTCACTGAGCAACTCCATACTCAGTGGGTACAATATATATATAGCATTTCTATAAAAAAATCAACAAATTCGTTTCGTCAAAATATTCAAGTAATATTCGTACTTAAAAGATGAACATTTAATAAAATACAATTCACGGTTCAAATCTTAAAACATTTCCATTTAGCAGCAATTTATAATTATTCTACGCAAATCAGTTTCCAATTTCATTCCATTAAACAATACATTTACTCTACTGATTTTACTGGATTTCAAGGATAAGACAAGGTGTAACACTCGCAAGATCTAGTAATCGGAATACACGTGGTGTCGTAGGATATAAAATGTGAAATTTAAATAATAATAATAATTATTATATTTTTAATAATAATAATAATAGTATTAGTAATAATAATTAGTATAAAATTTATAAGTTAAAAAAAATAATAATTAATTAATATGATAAGATAAGATTTGAGAGAAAAAGTAAGAAAAAAAGTTAATGAAGATTGAAATTTGAGGTGAGAAGAATCAGACAAAAATCAAAAGAAAAAGAAAAGAAAAATTAAAAAAAAAAAAACACAGAAAATTGAAGAATGAAGAACGTGAACAGGGAAAAAAATTGGAAATTTGAGTTTGAAATCGGTGAGTTTAATCCAAAATCCGAGCTTATAGGATTGTAGATCGTGGCGAGTGGAGTCGATTGATGGTGAGTAGGCCGCCGATCGGTCACTGGAGCCGGCGTACGGGCCGTTCGAAAACCAGAAACTTGAGGTTGCCAATCGGAACTTCCAGCCGCCATATCTCTTCGTCCGGTCATTGGCCGTCGGAGATAAGGCCATGAATGGGTTGCCACCGTCGAGAGGAATCCAGCGGTACCCACCTCGTCGCCAACCGTCGCCGGAAACGCCGTCGGGCTCGAGGGCGGCGGCGCTGCAATGGAGGTGTGGGACGAAAGAGATGGAAAATTTCCATCTGGTCCTTCCGGTTCTCTTCCGTGTGCAGGTAGCTCCGGAAATCACTAATCAGTCCCTAAAGTTTGTTAAGTTGTTCAATTAGGTCCTGCCGCATTTGAAATTTGGGAAAATTGCACTTAGACCCCTCCGTGTTTTGCAAATCGGTCCAGAACTCAGTTTGGCTTTTCAATTAAGCCCAAAATATATTAAAATAGCCCCTAAACATTATTTTTCAGTGCAATTTTGACCAATCGACTATTAAATGAATTATTTT